>VDFB02105785.1:227487416-227545076 GCA_007258455.2 Sequoia sempervirens | reverse complement strand
TATCTAAGTTTACTAAAGGTAATGAGAAACAGGTGAACGATCTGGAAAATCAATTAGCTATCATTTCTGCTACTTTTGATCCTTTAGTTGGTGATGTGGTTCAACAAGAAGGTCAAGTAACAACCCTACTTGACAAAATAAGATGTCTAAAGAATGAAAATGACAAAAAATTTGAAAGAGTATGTGAACTCAGGGGACAATTTTTTCCAAAGATTGAGATAATGGTAAGTTCCTTGAAGGAAGCGAAAGATGCTATAGAAGTTAGTGACCCGAAGAATCTTGAAACTATAGAGGCTCAATCCTATTTAATGTGTGGTCACATTACAATTTTAGAAAGTCTCAAAAAGGTTTGTGATGACAATCTAAGACTGTTGAAGCAAAGTTTTGTAGATATTTTAAAACTTTTGTAAGTTACAAGGTTGTGCCTATACAATTTTGAAATTTTGTCTTGGTTTCCCAATTTTTGCCATTGATGTCAATGGGGGAGAAGTGTACAGTGAAAAATGTATAGTCATCATAGGGGGAGTTGTTTTCAAGGTTGAAGTTTCTTTTTTGAAGTTTTGTAATGGAAGTGTTACTCATGTTGGTTTTATTCCAACACTTAGTCATTTTTCAGTAAGTGTTGCCATCAATGCCAAAGGGGGAGATTGTTGGAAAGATACACTATAGTTATTCTTTTTTTGTCATTGATGGAAACCCTAGTCAGTAATTAGATATGGATGACATATTTTTCTCCCACCAGCACTCAGATTGAAGTTAGTTGGGAAGAACATGGTATCCGACAGATTGGTACTCAATGATTCACGTACAGATTTCCAGTTGTTACTTTGTGTTGTGGAGGTTCATCAATACATTTCTTATGTTATCCAGAAATTTTAGTACCTTGTACCAAACCTTGTATAATTTTGGAGATTCAGTTGGTAATTTTATGTTTATCATTATTTTGGGGCTAACTCAGTTGATAAAATATGTTGTGGATATTCAGGGAATTCTTGTTCGAATATTTTTGTGTTTTCTCATTATGTTTTGAGTCCAAGATAAGCTATAGCCGACCATTGTGGATGTGCATTGAATTTTACTTATGATTTGAGCCGATAAGTTGCAAATATGTCTAAGTTTTGTTGGAGTTTACTTGTAGCGATTAAATCCTTAGTCGCAGATATATATAGATGATTGATTATATCATTTTGATATGTGTGTGAGGTGATTCGATGTGTGTTGCGAATACTAGAAGTGTATTAGAGAGATTTTATGCATAGTTTCACTTGCGCATAAAGATTTTGTGAAGAAAGTCAGAGCAGAGCAGAGCAGAAGATCTGTATTAGTCAAAAGGATAGAAAATCGACATCAAAGCCTAATTGGAACTGTAATGATCTCATGGGAGGTTCATCAGTACAGATTTCTAGTTGTTACTTTGTGTTGCATGGATCTCATGGGAGGTTCATTAGTACACTTCTTATGTTATCCTAAAATTTTAGTACCTTGTACCAAGCCTTGTGTAAGTTTGGAGATCTAGTTGGTAATTTTTTGTTTATCAATATTTTAGGGCCGACTCAATTGATAAAATATGTTAGAGATATTCAGGGAATGCTTGTTCGAATATTTTTGTGTTTTCTCATTATGTTTTGAGTCCAAGCTAAGCTATAGCTGACCATTGTGGACGTGCATTGAATTTTACTTATGATTTGAGCCAACAAGTTGCAAATATTTCTAAGTTTTGTTGGAGCCAACTTGTAGCGATTAAATCCTTAGTCGTGGATATATATAGATGATTGATTAGATCATTTTGATATATGTGTGTGGTGATTCGATGTGTGTTGTGAATACCAGAAGTGTGTTTGAGTGATTTTATGCACAATTTCACTTGCGCATAAAGATTTGTGAAGAAAGTCAAAGCAGAACATAGCAGAAGATCCGTATCAGTTAGAAGGACAGAAGATCGACATCAAAGCCTAATTGGAACTGTAATCAAGCATTTGTAGATGCTAGTCTTTCAATTCATTCTCTTGGATTTAATCCAAATATCTATAAGGTAGTGAGCCTTCCATTTTGAGCAGTGAGCTCTAGGCAATGTGCCTGAATGTAATTGCATTCCCATTTTGTAATATTTCTTTTGAGTATACTCAAAATTTATTGTGGATTGGCCATCCACCGTGGTTTTTCCCCTAACAGGGTTTCCACGTAAAAATTCTTCTGTTATAGTGTTGTGGTTTTTTTTTTATGTTTCTGCATATTACTTTTGGTTGAATGTTCTAAGTGGATTAAGGATCAGAATAATAAAGTTAATTTTTGCATAACACTGATTCACCCCCCCTCTCAATGTTGCTTGTTTCCAACAGGAAAAAGTGTTGGGGTTTACAACTGAAGAATTTGGAAATGTCCACATTGATCTAGAAAATCTTGCTAGTGATTATGAAGAATTGGATGAAATTTAGAAAAAATCTTTATTAAATAAAATAGTTTAAGATAGAAACAAATTGAAAGGTGATCATAAGCCTCCTTATGATTTGGATATTTTTAGACCATGGGTTCAAGATATTATTTCCATGCTAACATTTTTCCTTGGACTGGATAGCAATTTAGAAGTGGGTGCAAGCCTCCTTGCAATGGTGTATAATATCCATTAGGGTGCTCAACATGTCAAATATAATTTTATTGAGCACATTGTAGAATCCATGCATAAACATTTTTTAATGATTAAAGGAGGTTCCACCAAGATATTTAGGTTCACAACCTACTTGTGCTATCTTTTTCTATTCAAATTGGAGGAATGTTTCAGACCAACAAGCTTCAGATTCAACCCTATAGTAATGTTGAGGAAAAGAAAATGGCTCCAATATATGAATGGACCACTAAGATAAGGATGAATGATTCTCGAATGAACTACATTCATTTTGTAGACTACTTTTTGGCTCCATTGCATCAAGAAATTACAAATACTCCAATACCTAGATTTCCTATGTCATGTAGAAACTACATTCAACTAGGAAAAGAAATACAATTGGTTGTTTGGTACTTAATGGAAGAATATATTGTGCTAATATTTTATGGATCAGGAGTACATCCATACAAACTTCCAATACATGTGACAAAAAGGGTTTTTGCATTAGAATATGTAAGGCAGATGCAGAGTACTAATGAACTACACTTTGCTAGTTAGCAAAAAAAGACATTATTTCCTTCTTTACCTTTTTCAAGTGGAGGGTTCAAATTTGAGAGAAAAGAATTTAGTGTGGCACATAATCTTTTGAATTTTTTTGATTTTGATGTTATCTATCATTGGCAGTATGATCCATGTGACACCATTAAATCAATGATTGTGCTCAATAAGAATGCTGCAAATAGAATTCAACATCAAAGTAAACCCTTGCTTGAAAACTTGAGAAACAAGGATTCCTGAGATGAGGTCAAAATAGCAATGGAGAAAAGTGTTGCTAAGAATGGTATTTCTTTTGAACATTTGTTAGCAAAAATTATGGAATTGCATCGAAAGACAATTAGGAGGTACAACAATTTTTATGAAAGAATTCATAAACCATCTAGTAGAGTAAAAATGCCAGATTCTCTAGAGAAGGAAGTTACAAAAAAAAATTGGTTACGACAAAAAATTACTGCCTTTTGGTCTATGAGGAAGGAGCTAGGTGATCCAAGAGCTCTTGTAGAGTATGGAGATAACAAAGAAGATCGTGAGTTTAGAAAATTGTGGAATATAAAGCATCTGGATGAACAAGAAGATAAATAAAGTGATGATGAATCTAATGATGATAGGGAAGAACAAAGCCATGCCAATTTCAAACTTGGTTTAAGTGAGACCACAAAAGAAGCATATACTACAAGAGCATCCATAGCTTAAAAAATGGTTTATGAAGGTGGTCCTTTGGGGTCCCAAAGACAAGGCTCTTGGATGGTAACAAATGTAGAGCATAGAAAAGTAGTTTATAAATCTAGCCTTGGGCTTGGAGGTGAAAAAGTAGACCTAGGGCATACAAGTCAATTTATTAGAGCTCCAAATCCTCATCCTCATGGTCAAACACAATCACAACTAAGACATACCCATGGTGGAGAGCTTAGTGCAACTGGCACTACCTCTAGTGGCGATGGTATGGGTAGTAGTACTAATACTAGTAGTGGTCAACATGTGCTACAACAACAAATTACACACAAGAGGAAGGAAATACAATATACCATAGAAATACTAGGTGATCAAGGCATACATAAGAGGCAAAGGATTTTAACAGGTCCAAGTCACACTACCAGTGGATCCACCATAAAGGAGTTATTTCCAGGCACTCCCCCATTGACAGTTAGTCTAGCTACAACATCATTAGCAACTGCAAGTACTCCTATTCCTTCACCATTCAATCATTCCATTGTTCCTACATCCTTAGGTTTTGATTACATTGAAGAGTTTAAAAAGAAATCAGACTTGAATAAAAAAGAAAAGAAGCTACTGATGGGGAGTGCATTTTCTATAACTTCAGAACCTACAACAACCATGGTATTACCCACATTTGACACAAATAAAGAAATCATGGAGTACACAATTTTTGTTCCCACTATTCAAAAGAAACCAACACATTAGATGGCTTGATCTGAATTCCAGGTGAACAATATTCAATTGGATTTTTCTAGACTTGAAAATACTAACAAAATTAATGTATCAAAGAAGAACAATGAATTGATGTACACATCATTGCTAAAGCAAGATAGAGAGAAAAAAAGGTTGTAAACTCAAATTGAAAAGTTACAGGCAGACCTAGCAAATGAGAAAGCAAAGAGGAAAGTAGCAAATAACAAGAGCAATGAATTAGAAAAATAAATTAAAAAAATTGTCTCTACATCAACAAGCAAAGAGGATAAGCAGAATGAGACTGCAGCAAATGAACTAAAGCAAAGGCTAGATGAGAGCAACAAGAAATATGATGAGGAAAAATCCACTTAAAAAAAATTAAGACTAAGCATTGTGAATGATGTTGGAACTATAAAAATCTGATGATTTTACATATTTTTCATCCCCCTGAGTTTCCATATGAGTCCTCATCATATGCACATGGGCCTCCATCATGGCATTTTGCTTACATTTTTCCCATATAGCCCCATAAAATCCATCGGGTCATGCATTTTTCACGTTGTGGTCCATATCGGCATAAGTCTATCTAGGTCTCCCCGACCCGTGATGCTTTTGTGTTAACATATGTTTGCTGCAGGTATCGGGAGGACTTGTTCATTGTTACAGCGATCAGAATTTACCTACGGGTATATATCAGCATGAGATGGCTAGGGTCTCCCCGATCCATTTTTCTGATAAACGTCTATGTTGCCTATTGGCAAGACGTTTTTGGTGTCATGACGACTGGTTTTCATCTACTGGCGGCTATCGGCAGGACATAAGCATGGTTTTGGAGATAGCGGAATGACCTATCGACAAGAGTTTGGTCTTCAGTATATCATCTCACCAAGTGCCTTATGTCTCACCAACCGGTATATGGAGATGCGTCGGTGAGAGTTTTTCCTTCGATGAAGTGTCTTGGCGAACTCACCTAGTCTTGCCGACTAGTGGTGGATGCATATACATATCGGCAAAATATTTTCTTCGGGGTAACGTCTTGGCGAGTGACCTTCGGTCTCGCCGATATTACACAAGAGGCTCGTTGATGAGAGACTTTTTCTTCAAAGTAAGTCATAATGACTTCACATTGTCTCACCAATCGGTGGCGGAAAGATGCATGTATTGGTAAGAGTTAAAGCTTTCAGCATGTGGTCTTGGCGAGTTTGGATTGTCTTACCGACTGACAACATAAGGACATGCATTTCGGTATGACTAATGGGCATCGATGTAACATCTTGGTGATCTCGTTTGGTCTTGCCGATTTGTTTTTCACACCGAGATGCAGATTGCATTGGCGTGAAAATGTTTTTGTCTCAGCGAAATAAATGTATCATGGGGTGCTTTCGATAACACACGGGATAATCTACGAAGCCTCTTCCTGACTCAGTGTTGTCTTGGGAATCTAAAAATGAGCTCGTGGTGTTTTGTTATGGCATGTGGGTTGATACATGTGAAGGGAAGTGCTATGTAATGGATAACAGACCTGTACCTGTGGTAGGCATTATGAGAGGTGTTGAAGTCAAACTGGCTACTTATCCATTGGTGGCATATAATATAGATATAACAGTAATTGATACTCCTCCACAGTTTGGTATGCTTCTGTCAAGACAATGGACAATAGCAGTTGGAGGAAAAGTTCAATTTGATTTATCTTATGCAACTATTCCAGTGAATGGTCAGGAGATCAAATTGTATAGGGAGCCAAGAATGAACCAGCTAGTTGATTATGTACCACAAGATCAGATCAATTGTTTTTGTGATGTTGATCTTGGAAGTTTTAAGATTGAATCAGCCTAGCCAGAATTAGCCAATAGTGATCCAATTGAAAAGCATGTGGCATAAAGCTGCAATGAAGCGTGGAAGATGTATTTTGATGGAGCATGCAGCCAAGAAGGTAATGGAGCTGGCATTGTTTTTGTTTCACCTGAAGGTATTACATTTAAATATTCTTTCCTGTTGGAATTTGAATGTACAAACAATGTAGCAGAATATGAAGCTTTATTGACAGGTCTGAACATAGCTGTGAAACATAAGATCAAGTTGCTATCTGTTCTTAGAGATTTTGAATTGGTTGTTTCACAAAAGTCAAAATATGCAGCAAAACATAAAAGATTGAAGCAATATAGGAATGTTGTATGGGACACAATTGAATTATTTGATGCTTTCTCAATTGAGTGGATTGATAGATCAAAGAACATAATGGCTGATTTTTTAGCAAATGTGGCGCTGAAAAGAGATTATATCACATTGGCAAGGGTTTCACAGATTGAATTCAAGACAAGGCATGTTGTTCCTAATAACATTTATAGTTAGAAATTCTTCAATGATGATACTGACCTTTTGAAATTCCTCAATTGTATAGATCAATGTGAAGCCCAGGAAATTGACTTCAATGCTTTTGTTGAGGAAGTGGATGGGAAGCAAACAGTGTTTGGCAAGGAGATCTTACAGCTCAAAACAAATAAGCTTCCTAAGGGCTTGGTGGCATTGGAGAGGCTGTATGATGGAAATGATCGGTCCCTCATGAAGCAAATGCCATTCAGAAGAGAAGATATTGAAGAAGTTAACTTGGGGACTGAGATAGCACCAAGAAAGGTTAACATAGGAAAGAAGATAAGCCCAACAATTAGAAGAATGCTAATAGAGTTGTTGAGAAGGTATAAACACATCTTTGCTTGGTCTTATGAAGATATGAAAACATATAGGGAGGATTTGTTTCAACATGAAATACCATTGAAGCCAGATGCTAAGCCATTCAGACTAAAGCAAAGACCCATAAATCCAACATTGGAGCCTAAAATGCAAGAAGAGTTGGCAAAGCTCAGAGATGGGGTAATCATCAAACCAATTAGGCACTCAACGTGGGTCTCAAATTTGGTCCTTGTGAGGAAGAAGAACAGAGATATCAGATTATGTGTGGACTTCAAGAATTTGAATATGGCATCTCTCAAGGACAATTATCCTCTACCCAATATGGAGGCTATATTGCACAAGGTGACAGGGTGTGAACTGCTATCCATGATGGATGGGTTTTCAGGATACAACCAGGTCAAGGTCAAAGAATCTAAGCAATATAAGACACCATTCACAACTCCTTGGGGAACGTATGTATACATAAGAATGCCATTTGGTCTCACTAATGCAGGAGCGACCTTCCAAAGATCTATGGACGTGGCATTTGCAGATTTGATCAATGCTATCATGGTGGTGTACTAGGATGACTTGACTGCTTATTCAAAGAAGGCTGAAGATCATGTACAACATCTGGAGAAAGTATTTACTAAAGCCCTGGAATATGGCATTAGCTTAAATCCAAAGAAGTGTCATTTTGCAGTCACAGAAGGTAAGCTCTTAGGACATATTGTTTCAAAAGAAGGAATTAGGATAGATCTTGAGAGGGTTGAAGCTATTGATAAAATTCTTGTTCCCAAAACTGTTAAGGCTATACAGTCATTCTTTGGACAGATTAATTTTGTTAGGAGATTTGTTTCTAACTTTGCTGAGATTATTAAACCCATATCAAAAATGTTGAAGAAAGGACAGAAATTGGAATGGACTGCAGAAGCCTTGAAAGCTTTCATATCTATCAAAAGGGCCATCAAGGAGGCTCCTATCCTTAAATCTCCAGATTTTGCAAAGCCTTTTCAGATATTTTCATTTGCTTCAATGCATATTATAGCTTTTTTTATGTTACAGAAGAATGAGGATGGTCATGAACAACCTGTGTCTTTCTTCAGTAAGTCATTACAAGGGTCTGAATTGAAATATGACATAATGGAAAAATAGGCATTTGCATTAGTAAAGGCTACAAAAGCTTTCAGGCCATATCTTCTTGGAGCAAAGGTGATTGCTTATGTCCCTCATGCTGCTGTCAAAGATATTCTAACATAGTCTGAAGTAATAGGAAAAATATGCAAATGGATTAACAAGATCCAAGAATTTGATATGGAGATACAGATTACCAAATTAGTAAGAGGGCAAGGCTTGGCTAGATTGATGGCAGAATCAAATATTGAAGCAAATCAAGTTTGTAATGTAGATGAAGGGACTGCAATTGCAAGTATTGAGCACACTCCTTGGTATACTGATATCATGCATTACCTTAAGTACACAAAATGTCCAGAAGGATTGAGTGACAGCCAGAAAAGAACTTTGAAGTTGCAGGCATCTAAATATGTTTTCATGGATGGAGATTTGTTTTGGAAGAATAGGGATGGTATACTGTTATTGTGTTTGGATGAGTCTCAGGCCAAGCATGTTCTAAGTGAAATGCATGAAGGATTTTGTGGAGGACATTATTCAGCAAAAACAACTGCACACAAAATTCTCAAGGCAGGTTACTACTGGCCTAAGGTTTTTAATGCTTCTTTCACACATGTAAGAAAATGTGAAGCCTGCCAGAAGTTCTCTGGAAAGCTGAAATATCAAGGAGCCTTGCCACTTCAACCCTTGCAGGCTAGTGCCCCTTTTCATCAATGGGGAATTGATTTCATTGGAGAGATATAGGAAAAATCAAGTGGAGGATACAAGTGGATACTGGTTGCCACTGATTATTTTACTAAATGGGTAGAAGCAATCCCAACTAAATAGGCTACAAGAAAAGTGGTGACAAATTTCTTGATGGACAACATTATCACCAGATTTGGTACACCACTGAGGTTAATCGCAGATAATGGGATGTGTTTAAGGTCAGATGAATTCAAGGGTTTCTATGACACATATGGCATTGCTATTTCTTATGTAGCTTTTTATCATCCACAAGCTAATGGTCAAGTAGAGTCTAGCCATAAGAGTCTTTTGAAGATTATAAGGAGGATGTTAGGACAGAACTAGAAAGCTTGGGATTCAAAATTAAAACTGGCTGTGTGGGCTGATAGGATTACTGTGAAGAAAGCAATTGGAAAGTCCAGATTTGAATTGGTATATGGAGCACAAGCCAGGATGCCTTTGCAAAATTTGTTACCAATCTACAAGTTTGTCCTTCAGGAAGACATGGGTATTTCTGAACCTACGGAGGAAAGATTGGAGCAACTAGCTGAACTTGATGAAATAAGGAGAGTTGCTCAAACTCAAAACATGAAGTTACAAACACAGATGAAATATTTATTTGACAAGAAGGAAAAGGATAGAAAATTTGAAGAAAATGAATTGGTGTTGATGTGGAATGCAAGGTTTCAGGAGAAGGGCAAGCATGGTAAATTTGAAGCTTTGTGGCTGGGACCTTTTGTTGTTGTTGGAAAGAAAGGTAAAGATTCATACTATCTACAGAATATGGTTGGTGAAGATCAGGAGTTTCCTATTCATGGGCAATTCCTAAAGCATTTTTTCTCTTGAGTAACACAGAGGATTAAGGGTTTCCAGTGCATGAACAACTCTTGATGGTCCTCTTTAAAATTATTTTCCATGCACAGTAGTTTAGGGTTTTTTCTCATCTCCATTTTGCATTCCTTTTTCCATCCATTCCATCATGCTATACCTTCATTTTTGCATTCACTTCCATTTTTCTCATTGGTTTATCACTCTGTGTCTGGTCTGCTTACCCAAAGATTTGGATCCTTGCAATGATCTCACTATCATTCATCCCCAGATGGAGCCACTTTTGGAACTGTAAAAATCTGATGATTTTACATATTTTTCATCCCCCTGAGTTTCCATATGAGTCCTCATCATATGCACAGGGCCCTCCATCATGGCATTTTGCTTACATTTTTCCCATATAGCCCCATAAAATCCATCGAGTCATGCATTTTTCACATTGTGGTCCATATCGGCATAAGTCTATCTAGGTCTCCCCGACCCGTGATGCTTTTTGTGTTAACATATGTTTGCTACAAGTATCGGTAGGACTTGTTCATTATTACAGCGATCAGCATTTACCTATGGGTATATATTAGCATGAGATGGCCAGGGTCTCCCTAATCCATTTTTCTGATAAACATCTATGTTGCCTATCGGCAAGACGTTTCTGGTGTCATGATGATTGGTTTTCATCTACTGGCAGCTATTGGCAGGACATACGCATGGTTTTGGAGACAGCAGAATGACCTATCGACGGGAGTTTGTTCTTCAGTATATTGTCTCACCGAGTGCCTTATGTCTCGCCGACCGGTATATGGAGATGCGTCGGTGAGAGTTTTTCCTTGGATGAAGTGTCTTGGCGAACTCACCTAGTCTTGCTGACTGGTGGTGGATGCATATACATATCAGCAAAATATTTTCTTCGGGGTAATGTCTTGGTGAGTGACCTTCGGTCTCGCCGATATTACATAAGAGGCTCGTCGGTGAGAGACTTTTTCTTCGGAGTAAGTCATAATGACTTCACATTGTCTCACTGATCGGTGGCGGAAAGATGCATGTATTAGTAAGAGTTAAAGCTTTCAACATGTGGTCTTGGCGAGTTTGGATTGTCTTACCAACTGACAACATAAGGACATGCATTTCAGTATGACTAATGGGCATCGATGTAACATCTTGGCGACCCTGTTCGGTCTTACTGATTTGTTTTTCACGCTAAGATGCAGATTGCATCGGCGTGAAAATGTTTTTGTCTTAGTGAAATAAATGTATCACGGAGTGCTTTCGATAAGACACGGGATAATCTACGAAGCCTCTTCCCGACTCGGTTTTTCCTTGGATGAAGTGTCTTGGCGAACTCACCTAGTCTTGCTGACTGGTGGTGGATGCATATACATATCAGCAAAATATTTTCTTCGGGGTAATGTCTTGGTGAGTGACCTTCGGTCTCGCCGATATTACATAAGAGGCTCGTCGGTGAGAGACTTTTTCTTCGGAGTAAGTCATAATGACTTCACATTGTCTCACTGATCGGTGGCGGAAAGATGCATGTATTAGTAAGAGTTAAAGCTTTCAACATGTGGTCTTGGCGAGTTTGGATTGTCTTACCAACTGACAACATAAGGACATGCATTTCAGTATGACTAATGGGCATCGATGTAACATCTTGGCGACCCTGTTCGGTCTTACTGATTTTTAGTGTTGTCTTGGCAATCTAAAAATGAGCTTGTGGTGTTTCGTTATGGCATGGTCTAATCTTCATGGGGTCTCCCTGATGTCGGTATGTTATAGCGACTCACATAAGATAGAAGGATACATCGGCGAGAGAACCATTAAGTCACAGCGACACGCAAAAGGTAAAAGAACTCTCAGGGAAACATAAAGTGATCTACAGGATATCTCCCCGACTCAGAAAAGTCATAGCGAAAGCGAATAAAGCACGAGGCGACTGTAGCGATTGAATTTCCTTCGGTATGATTGCGATTTATCTCAGCAACTATTCCAATGGCGATTAATAAAATTCAAATACTATGGCCGACATGTGGATGTTCAATTACCATTGCAGGCCGACATGAAAGGAACCCAAATTCTATGGAAGGCCGACATGGGATCTTAATATGATATATTTTTCTGATGCTGGTGTATAAATGGGTAGTTTATAATTGTAAAATGATCATCAGTTATTAGTTATTTGATATACAGTAGGAAAATTAGATGGATCCAGTACAATAGATTTATCAGATCAGAGACTATGATGCATGTTTTCACAATGGAGGTATTTATGAAAATCAATTGATGTTGCTCCACATTTCTGGTATCAATTATCTGTTGAATTTAATGAAAGTATTGCTAAGCTGTCTCCAAGATGGATTCTTTCTAATTGTTTAAATTGATATAAGAAGTTTATATTCAATTTATCAGTGTACATTTGTTGTTTCTGTGTGGTTAATCGATTGGTTCTTTCAAGCAAAGATTAAATCCTTTCAATTGATCATAGTAATCAGAGAGTTTCATCTGGATTATTAAAGTAGAGCTTAGTAGTTACAGTATTGCATGTTTATACAAGTTGTAAATAGAATGTATGCCAGATAATTTGAGTTTTCTCCAAAGAGTGTTGCTCATATTGATTTCATTTGACTCCGCATACCCAATAAGACACTAGTCTCTGCACTTCATCATTTTGAACTCATTCAGTTTCTTTATATCGGTTAATTGAGCATTTTAGGATTTAGATTAAGAAGATTGCTATTGCGCTTGAATTCATTTGTTCACTTCCATCTGCTATTGTGGAAAAATTACTGCAAGAGGGATAATCATAAGTCAAGTCTGCTTCATTCAGAAAGGTATACCCGCCTAGGTATAGTAGCACCTGAAGAGTAGAAGGTTGAGTTCTCTTGACCTTGTATCTTACCCTAAAGTGTATCAAGAGATTGGCAACCTCTTGAGGCATTTTGCCTGCATTTTTTAGAGCTAACAAATGGAAATGCACAGTGGGAACAAAAATTGGAGGCAAAGCTGATGGAAGCAAAAAATGAAATTAAGTCTTGTCAAAATAAGTTATCTGCATTTTATAGAGAAACAATGAGGCATATGAAACAAAAGATCTGGGATGAAATAATGCAAAGGATTGATCATTTGTGTAACATGTTTCAATTGATTGATGCTATCATACAACATCATAAGAAGCTCAAAAAATATTTAGTGGACAACAAAAATGTGCTAGCATTAGATAAATGAGCAAATCAAATTCAACAAACATTCTACAAATCTAGTGAAAATGTTTTGAAATCAAAAGGGATTACTAATCGGCTTACTACATCAATGGCGTTGTCATCTATCATTGAAAAGTGTTTGAGAATGTGTGAAAAAAAGGAATATTTGCATTTGGCTGCAAACAAGATGAAGAATTTGGATGAAAAGGCAAGGAACTTCATAGAGCTTGGTTTTCCAAAGGCTTTTGACACAAATGAGTTATTTGTTGGAAAAATGATTTCAGAAAGAAGATGGAGGATGCAAGGAAGATTGATTTGGACCAGTTTCCTCATAACCCAGATGTGGTGAACTATTTCGATTCCATCAAACCATTGCTAACCCTAAATACGAAATTGACTGAAGAATCCAAGACAAGTTCCAATTTGAATCATGAATTGTTAACAAATCTTGAAGTCAAACAACATCAGTTAGAGAAAATTACAATTCTACCACCTAGAGAGTGGAAGTTGCTAGAAAAGGTGATGCAGTGATTTGATTTTTAATAATATGAGTCTCCAAGTTCCAACTCGGCTCTATGCAGAGTTGTCTTTGAGTAAGAATTTGCATTGCCAATGCCTCTATGTATTCCTTCATGTGATAATCAATAAAAATATCAAATTCAAACTTCAGTAATGTGTTGATGTTCAATTATTTATATTATTTATTTTATCATTTGAAGAAAAAGTTTGGTAGTGGTTTCAACTACTAGATACACATTAAACAATTGTTGATGTTCACTATTGTATATGCTACTAATACTATTGTTAATATGTTATTAAGCATTGAGTTGAGTGATGAATCACCGAGTACATGCTCAAGTTTTACTTTTAACACAATTAAAATATGAACTATAAGGTGATTTTAATTCTAGGAATCCATAATCTTAGTGACATTGCATTATAATTCACACATCAATACTCAATCTTCGTGACTACTTATCAAATCTACAAAACATTTATATGAATTCATGCTTTAATCAAGGTACTTTAACTGGTTCATTAAACCAGAGCCAGAATTAAAACATACATCAATGCATAGTGACAAAGAATATTAATGAAAGATCATTGATCAAATTTCATTAATAATTCATGTAAAATGTTACAGTTAGAGAGATGATAACATTCAAAATAAGGGAGAAAAACAAGCTTATTTGCTAGTCCTCTGAGTTTTATAACCTTGTCGCAGAGTTCTAAATTTTCATAACTTCCTGATTCCCTGACTTGGTACAATTTGTTGATTTGCAAGTCTTTGTTGGTCATCTTTGTAGTTAGTGGAGGATGAGAGAGTTATTTCAATATAAAAAGACTTAGACAATGGTGAAGTTCATGCATACATAATCTTTGAGTTATAGTGTGTGGATTTATTCTACTTTTGCTGAGTAGTTTTCTAGTGGATTATCTATTATTCGAATGATAGATTTTTGGTTAGTTTCATTGATGTGGTTAGTATCACTCAATATTGTGATTTTGGTGATTTTCCTAACCTTAGTGGCTAGTCCTACGAGTTTTATAACCTTGTTGCAGAGTTCTATATTTTCATAACTTCCCAATTTCCCGACTTGGTTCACTTTGTTGAGTTGCAAGTGTTTGTTGGTCATCTTTATAGTCGATGGGTTAGAGGTTTCAAAAACTTTCAAACTTTATACATTTAGTTCTAAGGTTCCAAGTTTCAACAACCACGCGACATTATGGACTTATCTTGGGTTTCAAAGGCATCATCATCTAACATCTCATTGAATGCTATGTACAGACTAACCTTGAGTTATCTTTTTTTTCAAAAAGCATGTAGGTTTAAAGGCTACCTTTTTGAGGAATGAAATTGAATGTCACATTTAATGCACATCCTATCAAAAATAATGTCATAAGTGTGGCAAATTTTTACTTATAAATTTAGTCTACATTCTCATTCTTTGCCAATGCCATTACTTCTCAAGTGTAAACATTCTATCTCTTTGAATTTGTGTTCATGTAGAGTGGAATTCAAAATCATTGGTCTGGCGTGAGGGACACTGAAATTGGGCACGTCAGTTTGTAGGATTTTTTGGAGGGCCTGGAGCAAAGGGAGAGAACATAACTAGAAGATAAAGTTTTGTAGAGTGGTTTGGCGCATGCGAGAGGTTTTCTTGAGGCTGTACAAAGTGTTGACCTGGTGATTGTATGCCCAACAGGTTACATTCCAGAGACTCAAAAAATTAGAGTTGTGGACGAGTCATTCATTGCAAGAATTACTCCTGAAGTGATTTCAGGTGCATTAGGCATTCCAGAGAGGGAAATTGTAGAGGAAATGTATGTAGTTGTTGGTGACAAGTTTTTTAGAATGAATGAGGAATGGTGCAAAAATTCCATTGCGAGGAATTGGTTGAAGTCCAAGAAAAAGGGTAAGTCTCAATTGTCCTCAAAGCTTAAAAGGGTTCATTTTAAGGATGAAATTTCAGATGTTATCACCTTGCTCCATCGTGTAGTTGGTAATGCATATTCAGAGTCTTTTGAATTTTGGATGTGTCATTTTATTCTGCTGATTTGTAATGAAAATAAATTCATTGACTGGGCTGAGATTATTAGTTATCGTTTAAATAAGCAATTGATAAATTTTAGGAAAATTGTTGCCTTCCACATGTGCTCATACCTGGTTTACATTCTAGCTAGTCAAGAGGCTATTTGGGCAGGCTTGGAACTGCAAAGGTCTCTAATGCCAGACATGCCTATGTATAGAAATTTTCCATAGCTCACTAAGGAGGTTGGAATGAGGAATTTTTGTCGCGTTAATGACACATTTTTAATGGAAATTGTGAGAAAATTGGATGGAAAACTTGAGCTTCAGGTTTCACCTGAAGCAGTTGGTCTGGTATTAAGGTTTGTAAGTTTCTAAATTCAGTTCAATAGATTTACTTATCTTAGAATTGGAGGTTTTGAGAAGGCTCCATTGAGATTTCCCCATTACCCAAGTGATTTCCTAGTTTTTCTTGAAGTTTGTCAGTAGATGGCCATTATAAATGTTAAATATCCAAACATGGGAAAGAAGGGGTATGCTTTTCCATTGTCCATGCCTTCATTTTCTTGCAAAAGTAATAATATTGCTAGAGGTGTGTAGAAAGCCCTGAATGAATTCAATTTTCAGTGTTTTCCCATGAGAACTAATTTTAATAGCAAGGGTTATGTTAAGAAAAATTTGTATGGAGTTGGAAGCTATGAACATCACCCTGATATTGAAGATTTTTGGGAAGACTGTACAGATGAAGGTGAGGTGTATAGAAGAAATTTCATGAGATTGACCCTAAGGAAAATATAAGCTTTTGGTATTTCTTTCAATATTCCAAAAGATGCACAAGAAGACTCAGTGATCATTGATCCCAAATATCAGGCCCCTACTGGTAAGCCCTTGTACAAAATTAATTGATTAGAGGATGAATTTTCAGACCTAATGGTCCTTTCTACCCCTATTTTGAGAAGAACTTCAGACAAGTTGAATGAAAAATGGCGCTAAGGTGCGGGTTCTCCCCATGAGCAAAGAGTTTTGCAAAGAAAAGAGCAAGGGACTATACAGGCCTCTGGCATAAATATATCAACTGGAAATTAGTTAATTAGGTTTTCTGGCACTGGCTCATAGTTAGAAGGAGATGTCGAGAAGCCAAAATACATTGGGGCCAAGCTAAAATCAATTTGTGAATAGGATAGTGTACCCTCGGTACCGAAGAAAAAGGCTAGTCAAGAAAAGCCATTGCTTACAGACTTTGAGGGAATTTTTCAACAAATAATTGATGATAATTATTTTCCTAAATTCTTTGAAGTTCCCTCTTCTCCACCACGAGATACTTTTGTTTCTGTTCAATCAAGTGAAAAAACTATTTCTGTTCAATCAACTGAAAAAAATAAAATAAAAAATTCCATCAACTAAAAAAAGAAAAGAAAATGTAAGTGTTGTAAGTAGAGACACTGGATTAGTGCCAGTGGCATCTTCCCCAACATGGCTCAAAAAAAGTAGTTGAGAAGAAAAGAAAGAATGTTCCTGCAATGACAATTGAAGTAGAGACAGTTGCCATGTTGTTGCAGGGTCACCAGAAGCCCAAAAAGGCTAAGAGGATGTCACAAATTATCATTGATTCCACTACTGGGCATCAACTGTTGGAGATTGTTGATCTAGTAAAGGACCTAAACAAAAATGAGATAATGGAAGTTGACTATAAGGTTAGTCATTTTGATATGGGGTCATCTACTTTAGAAGGTGATGTATATCATGTCGATTACTCCAATATTGCATTGATCAAAAGAGAAAAGAACTAAAAAAGAACCTTTAGTTGCAATCTCATAATCTTTCTTTAAGAAATTTAATTTCATCAATTGTAACTCTGACCACTAAGGAAGCCTCAAGCTCAAATGTTCAAGCTATTGATTCTGACACTGTGCAACGGGTTAGGAAAAAATTACATTATGCTAAAGCTTCTAGAAAATGGATAAAAGGGCTTTATCAGGATGGCCTTATGCACATTACTAAATTTAGGCAATTATTTGTTAATTTGTCTGATAAAAGAAAGGAACTAGTAGGTGAGCTCCAGCAGATCAGGAGAGAACATGGTAGCACATTTTTTATTTCAAAGGAAATTGAAGAATTAGTCTCCATGGAGCACTCTTTGTTAATAAGAGAAAAATTGGTGGATGACACTAAAGAAATTGATCCTACTTAGTATGATTCATTAGAATGGAAATTGATAGTATATGAAGATTATATAAAGGAAATCAATAAAGTGTTAGAAAAATACTTTGACATATTGGTGTAGATCAAGGACAACTTCAATGATCTTGAAGTGGACCTCACGGATGGGTTCGATGAAAATGTATTGGATCTTGCAAACATATTGAGGGAATTTAAAGAAGTGTATCATAGAGAAGTATCCAATCCTGAGACAGCCACTACAAACTCCTTCAAAAAATTGAGTAATTTACAGACCTATATGAGTGCATATAAGTCAGAAAGTGAGAACATCTATAAAACACTAGCTGAGTCAAACTGTGTACTTTCAAGATGGAGAACAAGGCTGCAAATCACCATGACTCTAGGAAGCAAAAAAATCAATGCAAGTGTCACCAAGTACTGGGAATACAGGAAAAGAATAAAGGAATAGGAGGCATTATTGAAGAAGCAGGAGGTGGAAATAATTAAAAGCAAAGGAGTCGATGTTGGGAGTGGGACTGTTGTTTAGTTTTTTGTTTTTATGTTATTTTCTTTAATTTGGCTCTCTTAATACTTCAAAGAATTTTTATTTTAATTTCTAAAACGGTTGTCTTCAAGAAACCATTATCAAGACAAAAAAATTTATGTTGAAGTTCATACATACGTAATCTTTGAGTTATGTGTGTGGATTTATTGCACTTTTGCTGAGTAGTTTTCCAATGGATTGTCTATTATTGGAATGATAGATTTTTGGTTAGTTTCATTGTTGTGGAATATTTATCTGTGAATAAATATTTTATGGTGATGGATGCGTAAGGATTTCTTAGTATAATTTAGGTGATTTGGTAGTTTAAGCTTTTATTGTTTATGTTGTGTGGATGCCTTTATAAGTTATTTATGTTGAACTGTTAGCTTATGTTAGCTTATAAGTTATGGATGTTGAACTGTTAGGTTCTGTTCAAGGAATGGATTAATATTTCTTTTAGTTATTTATCAAATATTGTGTGAATGGAAATGCAATAGGAATTTATAAGTCATGTGATAAGTGTTGTTCTTTAAAAATGATGCAGAATCACATATCAAATTCAATACCATGGAATACAATATCAAATATAAAATATAACAATTTCATGGAATACAATATAAAATATCATCAGCTACAGTTTGGAATATGATTCATGAAGTGCAACATAAAATCAAATATCATGAAGTGCAATGATTCACAATTTCATTGAATACAATATAAAATATCATCAACTACAGTATGGAACAATGGAAACTGGTCCATGAAATGCAGTGTAAATACCTAAAAGTTGCTAATTCTCTTCTATTTCCCAAATGGAGTTAGGGTCCTCAAACTGACGTTCATCTTGAGATAAAGTAAAATTTGTCTTGATTCTGAGTTTGCTCTTCATTTTTTGCGGCTTGTGTCTCAAATTCAAAATTCATTGTGTGATTTGTGTCAATTTTATCTATCCCAGTCCCACTGCCACTGCCACCAGTACCAACGTTAGCTTATAAGTTATGGATGTTGAACTGTTAGGTTCTGTTCAAGGAATGGATTAATATTTCTTTTAGTTATTTATCAAATATTGTGTGAATGGAAATGCAATAGGAATTTATAAGTAGTGTGATAAGTGTTGTTCTTTAAAAATGATGCAGAATCACATATCAAATTCAATACCATGGAATACAATATCAAATATAAAATATAACAATTTCATGGAATACAATATAAAATACCATCAGCTATAGTTTGGAATATGATTCATGAAGTGCAACATAAAATCAAATATCATGAAGTGCAATGATTCACAATTTCATTGAATACAATATAAAATATCATCAACTACAGTATGGAACAATGGAAACTAGTCCATGAAGTGCAGTGTAAATACCTAAAAGTTGCTAATTCTCTTCCATTTCGCAAATGGAGTTAGGGTCCTCAAACTGGCATTCATCTTGAGATAAAGTAAAATTCATCTTGATTCTGAGTCTGCTCTTCATTTTTTGCGGCTTGTGTCTCAAATTCAACATTCATTGTGTGATTTGTGTCAATGTCATCTATCCCAGTCCCACTGCCATTGCCACCAGTACCAGCATTTGCAATTGGAGTGTTGCACAACCTGGTCCTTCTTCTTTCACATGTGGACCTCCAGATTGCAAGTTCCCTTTCAAAAGGAAAATTAAAGACATTATACGCAGTTCCTTTCAACCTCAAGAAATTTTCCAAATTCTTGTCTAGTTTGTTTCTTAACTTTGATTTCAAAAACCCCAATGTACTGAAAACTCTCTCATCCTCCACTGACTCCAATATCATTGTTTGACATAAATCAACAAGTTTGAAATATTTTGATATTCAATCACGTAATATTTCACTCTGACCTAAGTTTGTCCAAACCTTTTTTATTGATCCCAGTTCAAAGGCCTTCTCTGTGCCCAAGGATTTATACTGGTCCCTCATAGCTTTTCCAAAACTCCTAGAATGTTTTCTAAGCTTATCTTCATTTAAAATTCCTTCTATTTTCTACTCATTGTATGTTACACTTTTCAAAAATTGTTCGATCAAGATTTGTACTTAATCATGAAAATATTTTGGGTTATCTTGGTTTTCCCAAAATTGATAATACACAATACCCATGGCTTCAAGTATTTCATCTTGAGGGAATCTTTCATGAATCTCTAAGGAAAGAGATTTTTCAATTTCCTTAAAATTATCACTAACAGATTTAACAATGTTGTTAAAATCTTCCTCGTTAACAACTACTTCTCTGCTAGAGCGCCTGGTTGTCTTACATTGGTACATTGGTATCTCATATCCACGTACACAGATACATAAGTGCCCACTTGCATTAAACTGTAAATAATAATCAGGATTATTCAAATCAGTAATTTTTTGCCACATGAAATAATTTGGGCCCTCTTGTGTTAGATCTAGATATAGATTATCGAGGACCAAGCATGTATGTTTACTTAGATTGGCATATTCATTAATATACATAGTTTTGTCTTGGGACTTCTTTACAAGATTTTTCATCACATCCAACATGGGGAGAAGACTAGCTAAATTCAAGAGTGTCTCTATATTGCTTAACCTATGTAAGCGCTCAGGAGCTTTGTCTATTGTGCTACGATGCTCGTACATCACTCCAATCAAGGATTGATATTCTGAAAGAACTCGTTTTGTTGGTCCATGCAAGGAGATCCATCTGGTATTGATATCCTTGAAAAGCTTGTTTCCTGGTGTTATTCCCTCAGCAAAATTTTGAAATTTTGTGAAACGTTTGGGACTTCCTAGAAGTATGCGTGGATCTCGCAGACTAGATTTTCAACTTTTGATAATGTAGGAAACTTGCTTACAATTTTGAATGCTAAATTCATTCTATGGGCCATGCAGTGAATTCCAAGCATGTATGGTACATAAGTAGTTTGTAACTTTGTGCAAACACCAATCCTTTGACCTTGCATCACTACAGCTCCATCAACTCCTACACACACCAACTTTTTGGCAATTGTCAACTCATCCATACCTACAATTTCATTCAAATATTGCTTGACTAGTTCAAATAGATTTTGTGATGTTGAACTATCCTTCATTTTATGAACACAAAGAAGATGAGCTTTTTGAACATGTTGTTCTACAATATACAAATGCATACAGACCCAAGAATTATTGTCTACCACAGTAACTTCATCAAAAGATAATGTAATGAAATTTGACTCTTTTACTATCTCCTTTAAATCTTCCTTTTCAACTACAGCAAGACATTTTTCCCATTCCCATCCAGCGTTTACTAACCAATGTGAGAAGGGTTAGTGAGGAACACCCAAATAAGATAATAAACCAGAATATTCTAGGTAGTCTGTCATAGGATGCCCTCTAGACAAAATATGAAAAACAACACTCATCTGAACTATTTTTGACATATTTGCTACTTACATTGCTTTTCCAAATTGAGCCTCGAGTGTACCTTTACATACAGCAAGCTTCGACATTCTTTGGTCATACTCTTCATAATCGCAGCATACCTAACATGAATACTTTCTTCCTTTGATTTCCATCATATGACTGATTGTTCCTTTCTGTCTATGATTTATTTTTCATAAACTTTACCGATATGCTTTTCTATAGTGTCAATCTTTAGCTGCAACGTCTTGTCTCTTCCACATTTCCAACTACAAATCATACATTTGGCCAATGTTGCATTTTCAATTTTGTTTGCTTTCCCAATCCCCACTGGTACAATGAATGGGTACTTTGACAACCAACCAAGTTGAAAATTCCTTATTTTTTCCACTCGAGCCCCATTTTTTATTTGCTTCTTCTTTTCTTGCTACCAACATCATCCCCATCCAAGTCAATTATCTCATTCTGGCTAACCAGGGTATCCCTTGGAACATATTTTGTGGTATTCCATCCTTGTTTGATACGTTTTGATTTAACTCAATGAAAATATCAACTTGACCTTTTGGTGGTGGTGAGGTATTGTGAATGCCTTCTTCATTAATATTTGGTGGAAGAGTTGATGATGTAGCTCCATCTTGATCTGATGGATTAAAATTTTTGGAAATTCCAAAGTAAGACTGTATGGTACCTCTATTTCTAATTTTTGGGCGTTTTGATGGCCTCTCAGTCTCTTCACCACCCTAAGGAGCAGCAGGAGCCTCACCCTTGCTACTCAACATATTGATCTCTCACTTTGAATAAAAGCTGGAAAAAAGGTCTTCTTGTTTAAGGACAGAGAATATAGATCCCATTCCCTACTCAATATCATCTTTAACTTTAAGATTGAAGCAAGAATGGAAAAGAGATAAAGAAAACTTATTATTATAACTAATAACACTATGAAGAAATGATCGCTCACCTTTAATTCTATGTTTTTGGCTTTTGTTGACTTCACTTTGAGCTACATTCAGATGAGTGTTGTTTTTCATATTTTGTCTAGAGGGAGTCCTATGACAGACTACCTCAGAACTGAACAAAATGTGTAAGAATAAATGAAAATTTTGATTGTATTTATATCAATCCATATTTGGTGAATATTGCAGGATTTTTAAATGGTATATTAAAAATTTGGCTAATCCCACGTGCTTATACAACGATATGTTGTAATTTTCAAGATGAAATGTGTCCTCAAATATAATTATTTTTAAATGTTATTGGTGAAATAGGTCCTCATAAGTAACTATTTATAAATTTTAATTGGAAAAATGGGTCTTCACAAGCAACTATTTGTAAATTTTAATTGGAAAAATGAGTCCCGATACAATGTTGTTTCAATAGTATTGGAAAATATGTAGGTTTTTTATTAAATGCTTCCAAAATTTCAAGCGAAAATATTAGTCGGTCCATTTGAAACGCGTAGTTTGTTATGGAAAATTTGTTGCTTAAATATGCCTCATAAAAAACTCATTGGAAAATGGACATGCATTGGACCTATAGTTTGTAAAATCTAGGCGATTTGGACACCCTATTGGTTTGCGAAAATTCACCAATTTTGACTTGGCCAGTTTCTAGAATTCACCAATTGGCAAAGATTTGCCATAAAAAATTTCCCTGGTCATTGTCCCATGTAAAAATAGGTTAAACCAAATCTAGTTTTAGGGTTCAACCAACTCCATCTAATGCCTTAGATGGGAATTTAGATTCGATTGAGTGAAAATGTATTGAAGTCTATGTTGGTCTGAATGTAGCTCAAAGTGATGTCCTAAGAGGAAATCTCGCCATTGAACTAGAGCATGAACTACTTTTTCCAAATTCAAGTCATGAGTAAGGTAGTTCAACTCATAGGTTTTGAGTTTTTGTGACCCATATGCAATCACTCTACCCTCCTACATAAGTGTGCTGCACCTAAGCCATCTAACAAGGTATAAATATATATCATGATATATATTGAAGGATCTGGTACTACTAGAATAGGAGCACTGGTGGGACACTCCATGAGGTCCTAGAAGGCCCTCTCACATTGCTTTGCCCACTCAAAAAATCGGTGATAATAGTTTTCTAAGCTCACAAAACTCCTGACCTCTATCATGGTGGTAGGTGTTGGCCAATCCATAATGTCCCTAATCTTTGTTGGATCAATGGAGATACCATTGCTAGATATAATGTGTCTAAGATACTAAACCTGCATCTAAAAGAAGGAACACTTTGAAATTTTTCCATACAATTGCTACTCCCTCAAGCATTGCCATACCTAACACAAGTAATCAACATTCTCCTCAATAATTCATGAATATACTAAAATTTCATCAAATACATGATTATGAACTAGTCTAAAAAGGTGTGAAATACATCGTTTATGAGACTCATAAACATTACATAGGAATTCCTCAATCAAAGGGTACCATTGTAAATTTTTAGTGACCATATCTAGTTTGAAATGTGGTCCTATGTATATCCAAATTTGTAATCCACAACTAATAATATCCAAACTTAAGATCTATCTTTGAGAATACCCTAGCACCCTGCATCTATTCAAATAAGTCATCCATTTTGGGAAGTGAGTAACGACTCTTGATCGTTACTTTATTCAACTGCCTATAAGTCATACATACACAATGAGATTTTTCCTTCATAATGAAGATGATAGAAACACCCCAAGGAAAGATACTCAGATGGATATGACCCTTTTCCAATAACTCCTCTAACTGTAATTTGAGCTCACTTAGCTCATAAGTGGTCATCATGTAGGGTTCCTTAGATACTAGCTCGACTCTTGGAACTAGATCTATATGAAAATCAATCTCTCTTTGAGGTGGTATGCTTAGAAGATATGGAGGAAACACATCTATAAACTCCCTAAGAATAGGATGATTGTTTAATGATGCCTCCATCTCCTCCTTAGTCCTATCGCTAATAGTGATGGAAAATAATTAGCATCCCTTTTACATGCATCACTTCAGTTACATAGTGAATATCATACAAAGTAAAATGTGTTGTAAGAATGAGAAGTTTGTCATTGATGATGTTGTTGGCAACATGAGCATTACACTGTTGTCATTTATGTCAACATTGTATCCAGATATGAAGATCATGATGTGAATTGTTGTGGTTTTCTCTAATAGGTTTTGGAGTGTTAGTGGAAGACATTTTTGCAAAGTGGTTTAGTTTGGAAAAGTTGTTTGTATTAAGAAATTGACTAAGTGTCCTCTATTAACTCTGGGTAATAGTGCTTCAGTTTTTGGGTCCACACCGGTCTGTAAATAAATGTTTCATTTTACACTTCTAACATTATTTTGTTGGATGTTATATGTATCTAATTCCAAGTTTTCATCATGTTTTGGATATTTGATCGAAAGATATGAATAACAGAAGTTTTGTCTAGCAATTTACAATTATTCTCTATATAGTGCATTTATGTGGGAGAGTGCACTTCTCTGCATACAATTTTTTAGATTTGTGGATTTAAGGAGATGTTGATATATGGCAGTAGCATGTGAATTCCAGTTGGTATCAAGTTTTGAGGTCCACGTATTTAAATGTGGATACATAGTTGAATAATTTTGTTATTAGGTCTTATGTCATGCTAACCTAACAAGTTTAAATATATGTGAAGGTTAAATAAGTGTTGTAGTCTTATGTGGGATATAATATAGGTCCATGACAACCTATTTTAAGTTATTTTGAGGACTCAATATTGGCGCATGATATGTATGAAATTTTTGGAGCTGAAAAGTTATATTTTGAGTACTACATCTAATTAGGGCGACATAATTGATGTTAGAAATGATGTAGATATATATGTTAGATCTTTATAGTGTTTGATGGATGGTATGAACATGAGTATGTGTAATGAAAAGATTCTACGTGTGAATACTATCAGAGCAAAGCGAATTTAAGTTATGAATGTTGAGTAGAAGATTGAAGTGATACAAATACAAAGGAAAGCAAAGTGTTAGATCAGAATTAGATGAAGTGTGTAAAGTCAATTTATTGAGATTCATTGGAACTGTATTTCATGCATATGAAAGATGCAATTGTAATAGTTCAAAATAGGTTGTGAGCCACAATCTCTCTTCTATCTTTTTCTCTATGGGCAGTGAGTCCACTTGGATAGTGAGTACACCTACAATGAGAAATTCTACAAATATATTAGATAACCCATTATAATATATTGTGAGCTAACCCTCACCGTGGTTTTTTCCATTTTGGGTTTTCCACATAAAAATCCTAGTGTTCATGTGTTATGTGGTGTTGTTAATGCGTCATGATTTCTTTCTTTATTATAGTTGAATATGATTTGGTGATTGGATGTTTAATGTTTGAATGGTTTAAGAAAATACTGATTAACCCCCCCCTCTCAATATTTTGGGTGTTCAACAATTGGTATCAGAGCTTGGTTCCTTGGAAGAAGCTTAACTTCTTGGGGAAGATCTTGGAGGTTGAACACATGGTTGATAGAAAAATTCCTAATCCTCTGGAATAGATTCCTACTGTTGGAATTATAGAAGAAGATTGCATGCTTGACAAAGATGGAGAACTCAAAGTTTCCCTTGAAGATCTTGAAAATACTGGGGATGAAAACAAAGATCTGAAAGAAAATATCAAAAAAGCAAATGAATGCATCAAAAATTTGAGAGAGAAAATCAAGAAGTTTAGAGAAAGGCATAAGGAAGTCAGTGAGCAATTGAAGCAAGCAAATGAATCCATCACTGGTCTGAAAGTGCAAGTTGAAGAAAAGAAAATAATTCAAGAATGTTTGAATGTAATGGTGAAAAGTGAATTAGAGGAATATACAAGGCTTGAGCAAAAAGTTGTAAATCTAAGATCAGATCTGGAGAAACTAAGGAGGCATGAAGAAAAATTCAAAATGAGTACTACAAAACTTGATGAGATGATTACAAATAAAAAAGGCTCTAAAGACAACGGTGGATTAGGATTTAAGATAAGAGAAAGTTCAAAATTAGATCAAACGTCAAATATTGAAAAGAAGATTGAACACAAGAAGAAAAATGGTATGTGGATCCAGAATCAAAGAACACCACCGATTAGACAACCAAATGCACAAAGGTACCCATATTTTAATGGTTTTTATCATTTTTACAATAATCTTGGACATAAGGCAATATAATGTAGAAGCAAAATAAATTAGAATGTTCCATCCTTTACTAGTCAATGCTTTACATGCAAGAATGGCTATAAAAATAGTATAAGGATTCAATCTTTCAAAGGATACTATTATACATGCTATGGATTGGGGCATAAAGCTGATCAATGCAGATCTAGAATGAATGGAAGAAATACTGTTAATAAGAATATCACATGTTACAATTGTACTAGGCCTGGAAACATTGCTAAGTTTTGTAGAAGTAGAAATATAAGAAAGGATAATCCGGTAAATAGGAATGAACTAGAAAAAAGGGTTGATCAAATAGAAACAAAGAAGGAGATAGAAAATATTTGGAGAAAGAAGGAAGAGATAGAAGTCAAGGATGAATATGTACCACCATCTGGTGCAGATGTTTCCTCTGAAAACTAAGTTGAGAGTTATGGCTTAGGGGGAGCTTTAAAGAAAAATCTTATATCCCCTACCAAAGAAGAAGTGTTGATGCCTCAACACAAATATATATGAAGAAGATCAACATGCTTGATCTATTGGTGAATATTGAGGAAAAAATCATAATGCAAAAGTTTGTGGAGCTTTAGAAGTTGACTATGTATACAGTTAAAAGTGCTGACAACTTTATTGGTTGAAGCATTTAATACAAAATTAGGTTAGACTAGGATTATAAGTGATTTCACTAAGGAAAATACATTCACAAAAGCATTCAAGAAGGAACAGAGCAACGAAAAGGTGATTTGAGGCGATTTGATATTTGGTGCATCAAAACCCTAGTTCAAAAAGTGAAGATAAAGTAAGCTAGGAGATTTGTGGACAAACGAGTTAACTGGAGATGATTTTACCCTAAAACTTGAAAACAAAAACCTAGTTGCAAAGAAACTGAATGTATGGCAATGGTTTCCAAATTTTTTCCATGAGTATAAGTGGGTTAGAATGGCACTTAGCAGAATTTATGTTAATTTTGTTTGGATTGACATGCCTGGTATGATAACAAAGGATGTAATAAGAGAGTTTATTGGTCTATGCTTGATTGGACCTATTCTAGTGTTGAAATATGTTAAGAATGAAGTGGTTATGGAAATTACAAGTGCAACCTATTCCAAGAGAGCTCTAACAGTTAATACAATTAGAAACCCAACTGTGACGTATGCTGCAATGGTAATTGGTTACTAGATCTATTTTACAAACAGGGAAAATTTAGTGTCTACCACCACAATTAATGTGGCATATGAGATGGTTGAAAAATGTGTGGACTATGATATTTATGAGTTGCTAAGGCAACAACTGATGGAAATTTTGAATCATACCAAAGAGAAGAAATATCCATTTAAATATGGTACTTTGGTTATATGTTTGCTCTTTTATTTCTTTAAGGAGCTTCCCAGAACAAAAGGTATAACCTAGTTGAAAGGAAGACCAATTGTCAATCAGATTAAGCAAAACTTATGAGGAGTCTTGGTGAAATAAATGCTCGGGATGAGGCTCTTACAACCTTCTTTTTTAGTTTTCCAGAAGAAGGTGCAAGCCAGAGATAGAATCCCAAGGAATCTGGTAAAAAGATATGAGAATGACATTAGATTTCTAGTTTCAATAGACCAATGCATCATGGAGGCAATAGAACCAAGGTCTGTGTTGATCCATGAAATGGGATATGAAGTAACTGAGGAAGATGTCGTTGGTTTAGCTGATGTTTTGATAAATACTCCTAAGGATACATCAAAGGAAAGGTATGGAACATATGTAGAGGAATCCATGGAGGTACACATGGAGCAAAAGAAACTAGTAATTTAGAAGAAGGTTGGGAATATGGTTGAAGAAATTATAGAGGAAATGGGAGTATCAAAGGAACAAATGCAACATTTAAGAGAGAAAGCTAAAGTAGAATCAAGTGGTACAAGAGGATCTGGCTTAAGAAGATCTGGTAGGATAGCTACCACTCCTCCCTCTGTCCAAAAGTCCTCCAGGACAACGCCCTTTATTGGAAATAAAGGGAAAACCATTACCATTTCTCTGGTAAGGTAGAAAACCCCTCTGATAGTGTAGGCTACAAGAGTTGAGAAGAAGAAAACCACTGCTACTACACCACTTCTTGTCCCTAGAAGAGTGGAGCAAAAGGAAACAAGAGAAATGTTTACAAGTTTAAATGTAGAAGAAGAAGTGGTGGAGGAGGAGGAAGAGGAAGTACCCCCATTGGTCGGCAAGAGGAAAAGTGATGCTTCACAAGGTGAAGCCAGTTTTGAAAAGAAGAACATTTGATATTACTAACATCAATAGTGAAGAAGAAATTAAGGAAGAAAAGAAGAGATTTGTAACGCACATGAAGGAAAAGAAGAAAGAAGCCACCAAGAAGGCTTCTTTGGAAAAGAAGAAAAGAGCAGAAACCAAGAAGACTTCGAGTGAAAGAAAAGAACAAGGACAATTAGAACTGGTAAGACCTCATTCTCTTATGAAGCTAGAGTCACTATTCAATAGTATTCTACAGAATGAGATGTTAGGAGAAATGTTAGCCCTATACAAAGAAGCGGATGAGGTGGATAAGGCCACCATTGTTGAGGCTATAGTAAAATATATTGTTTTCCTTGAGGTGGACATGAGAAGCATCAAGAAAAAAATACTTGAAGATTTATGAAATACTCTATTGGAAATAAGGAAAGAAGTTGTAGAATAAGAAGCAAGGCTTAGAGAAGAAGAATTGGAGAGGATAAGTGCTCCTCTCTCTGAGGATGATAGAGCTACTTTAGCTATTGTATTTAGCAAGGAACTAAGAACTAAGCAAAGGGTTACAAACCTTATGGGTAAAGATCAAGATGATCTTGAAAGACTTAGAAAGGAGAGTATTAAAAAGTAAGAGGAAATAGCATAAAAACTAGGAATGACACCAGTAAATGAAGAAGTGAATGTGGAAACCCATGCTCTGGAACTGAATATTGAAGATGTGCAGATAGATGATGCTCAACATGAGCATGATTCAAATGAAGAAGCTACACAGGACAACACACCTCTGGAAGTAGAGGACTTGATAGAAAAAGATGTTGAGGAAGAAGTGATTGGAGAATACATTGCAAAGGAGAATACTACTACTCTGGTACCAGAAAGAACTACTCCTTTGGTTAACACAGAAAACCCTGCAGAGGAAGAAACCAAGGATGATGACAATAAAAATACTGATGTGAAGAAGAAAGAAGAGAAAGAAAAGAAAGATGAAGATAAGGATGCATCCAAAGATGTACAAACAAAAATACTGAAGAAAAGGATTCAAAGGGAAATGTTGTGGAAGTAACAAAGCCTTCCAGTGAATCTTCCAGTTCCTCCAGAGATTCCTTGATGAATATTTTAAGTATGTAGCCCAAGTTCCAACCTATTATGTCATCACAACTATTGTAATTGTCGATGCAACAAGGTAATGCAGATTTGGATAATATCTCTCCCCTCCACAAGCTACAATTGGGAGATGTATTTCATGCATCCACAAGAAAAGAAATTATTGAGATACACCAAAGAAGTGGATAACTGATGGAGGAAGCAATGAAAACATTACAAGAGACCATACTTGGTGCAAACATAGATACATCACTATTCGGTATGGAGAATCTAAAAATGTTAATTGATTATTTTAAGATATATGCCTCCATACTTAAAGATGAAGCAAAGAAAGAGGTTGAGATGAGAATTAATGATAAGAAAATGTTGGAAATTACTGAGAAATGTGCTCTTGCACATAAAATGTTTTTAAAATTGATGAAGGATTCACAAGGACATGTATTGATGAGGCAAAGGTGTTGGAATATGGCTTTGGGAGATTTTTTTTGGTTGCTAGTGTTGTCATTGATGGAAACTGGAGTTAGTAGTATGGTCCATAGTTTAGAAGTAGTTCCTACTAGCAAGAAAAGTAGAAGATTGTAATCTACCAGCAGAAAGCATGAAGAACAAAGTATTTGGTTGATAAGTTGGTCTAAATACTTCATCGGGTCATTATTTTGTTGTGTGGATCCCCAAGGAAGCTTGTCAAGCATGTATGTTACCTTATTGGTAAGTTTTGTGGTGTTGCAAAAAATTGGTGTACAAGTTAAGAGATTTGATAGAAGGATTTATTGTTTATTTTCTCATTATGGCTGACCTATTGTGTATGGCGTGTTTAGGATGTATGAGGAATAGTTGTTTAACTATTTCTTATGTTGGGAATTTTCATTTGGGTCCCTACTACATTCTAGCTGACTTGTGTGGGTACGCATTAATTATAATTGATGATTTGAGGTGACATGTGCAAGAATATTATATTTTGTTCAAAGCTAGCATATAGCAATAAAATCTTGTTAGCAGATATATATATGTGAGATCGGAAAATCATTTTTGGTGTGTGGTGTGTGGGTCAGGAAGTGAGAAGGTGTGTAAGTGAAAAAGTGCAAAGCAGCAGTATGAGCTAATATCAGAAGATCTGTTGAAGTGAATTTTGTTTGTGTAGAAAAAGGGTTTTCATGTAAGAAAGCAAAGCAGAGCAAAGCAGAAGTGCGAATTGGACAAGAGGTCCAAAATCTATTTTATGTGCCTCATTGGAACTGAATCTAGGCATTTGTAGATGTTATATTCTCAGTTCAATATTTTGTTGTAATCTCAAATATTTTGTAAGGTAGTGAGCCTTCCCTATTTTGAGCAGTGAGCTCTAGGCAGTGTGCCTGAATGCAAGTGCGTTCCCTTTTTATCATACTTTTAACCGAGTATACTTTGTGGATTAATCTCCACTGTGGTTTTTCCCCTAACAAGGTTTCCACATAAAAATTCTGGTGTTATGGTGTTCACATTATCTCTTTAATGAGTTTGCATGTTTCCTGTTGTTTATATGTTGTGAATGCTATTAAAGGTTAAATATTGTTGTTGATAGTTTAAGATCTGATTTGAAATTCAAATATTGTGGAACATTGATTCACCCCCCACCCCTCTCAGTGTTCCTAGTGTCCAACAATTGGTATCAAAGCTTTTTCCTCTTCTGAGTTTAACAGCTTGAGGTGGATCTTGGATTACAATGGACGCAAGTGGTCTTCAACAATAGCTTATGGTGGAACTTGATGATCTTGATCAGTCTAAAGTAGAGGTCATGGAACTAAAATAAAATCTTGTGGCTGCCGAAAAATTCATTCAATCACTGAAGGATAAAATAAATGATTCAAGGTAAAAGATGAAAGAACTATGTGGTCAGTTGAAGCAAAAAGAAAGAAAAGGTCTAGAAGATGTTCATCTAAATCAAACCCTAAAATAAATAATATAAGAGTGTGAAATGCTTCCCTAAAGCTTGAAACAGAATCTGTGGCAATGAAGCTAACTAAAGAGATTGAAGAAAGAAAGAAGAATGAGGAGAAACTGGCACAGTCCTTGAAAGAAAAATCTAAAGAATGCAGTAGAATTAATAGTGGATTCATTAAGCTGGAGATTGAACTACAACAATCCAAAAACAATGAACAAGAGCTTGAGAGACATGTTGTTATTCTCAGAGATGAGCTTGATATTGCAAATGAGTTTAAGGAGAAGTTTAGGATCAGTTCTACTAGGCTTGATGAGATAACTAAAGGTCAAAAGGATGGAAATGATAAGTGAGGTCTCGGCTATGTGAAGGGTGAAAGCTTTGAATCTGAACAGAAGGACCCTGAAAAGAAGAACAAAGGCAGAAGATATCTGGTAAGGCAACCCAATGCTGAAAAATTTAATGGATATCACTTTGTTTGTAATAAATTTGGACATATGGCTTCTCAGTGTAGAAGATAAACTCTAGCACTCCATTTTCTAGTCAGTGTTTTAAATGCAAGAAGTTTGGTCATAAGTCATCAGAATGTAGAAGTATGTATGTCAGTATAAGGATCATTAAATGCTACTCATATGGAAGATTTGGACATGTTGCTATTCAATGCAGATTAGGAGGAAATTAGTGGAATGGATGGTATAGACAGAAGAATATGGTATGCTACAATTGTAACAAATTTGGTCACATTGCAAGATTCTGCAAGAAAAAAAACATGGATAAGAGAGGTCCAGTTTATCAAGGCAGAAATTCACAGAAACGTGATCAGGAAAAAGAAAAGCATCTATGGAAGAGATAAGAGATCAGATGAAGAAAACGTGAGTAAAGAAGAGTGGATATGATTAAGGTAATAATAAAGTACTGGAAGCTCCCTTTGGTAAATCACCTAGCAATTGATTCCAGGCCATTGGCCTAGGGGGAGTCTTCATAAAAATATTTTTCCCTCCTATGTGTAGTTGGTATGGGATCATAGGAAGTTGTCAATTGGTGTGTTATTCATCCTCAAATGTATTGGTGATCGCTTCTTGAAGGTCCGCAAATGGATTTTTCTGTTATTGTTTGAAAACAGAGTAACCAGAACTTCTAGGGCAAAGCATTTATTGCGACAAGGAAGTTAGGTGTGCAAAGTTATAGAAGGGCATTTGGAACCCTCATTTGTCACCATGTGCCGAAGAAGAACAATTGGAGAACCTTTCAGCAAAATTTTGAAGGAGCGAAAGTCAATTTAGCAGCGAATTCTCTAGGTATTTATGTTGATTATCAATTTCATACTTATTCCATGTTCGATAGAACCCTGTTCGGTACATAGAATGAAGCAAATCAAAGGAACAGTAACTTTGGATAAATATAGTACTTGAAAGCTCAGGGATAAAAGAAATTTTTTGTCTACCATAGAATTGAAGAAGCTTGGAGGAGTGAAACATAAGAACTTGGACATCTGGAATGAATTTCTTCATTTTTTCAACGAAGAGGTAGTTCAGTTTATCTTGAACAGATTGGATGGTGATATCCTTACTTTGGATAACCTTATCAAATTTCTAAGGATGCAATCAGAAATCTAATAGGATTGTGCAATGTTGGTGTTCCAAAAAAGAAGTCAATTCAGAATGTCAAAGTTGAAGCCCTAATTGGAGTAATAGGAGATCAGAGGGATCTGGTAATCTCAACAATCAAAGATCCATTAACAAGGTATATTGCACATGGAATTTCTTATAAAAATTTCTTCAGAAACAAAGAAGGATCAACCTCAGCAGGTGCAGTGTATATCGCTCACAAGATGATAATAGAAAATGAAGACTTTGATCTATGTGGATTACTAAAGGATAAATTGATGGAGAATGTGCAATTGATGAAGGATATAGATTACTCTTTCAGGTTTGGTACCTTGGCTATATGCATTATGATGTATTTCCTAAATTTCTTCCCTCAGAATGACAATGTGGTATGGAAGGAAAATATGCCGGTTTGCAAGAAACTTTTTTAGCATTTCAACTCTTTTGAAAATGGTGAACAAGCTTATGAAAGCTTCTCTAGAAACTTGTTAGGAAAGTTTGGTGTAAGTGATATTCCTCTCCCGGTAAAAGTAGATGAAGTTGGATCATCCTCTGATAAGGCGGAGAAAAAGAAAAAGAGAGAAAGAGAGTTGGCTGGTGACACTCTTCCAACACCTAAGTCAAAAAAAGTTGAGGGAAAAGGTAAATAGCAAATGGTTGTGGATACAGTGGATGAAGACTCTAAGGAATATACACCAAGAGATGAACCAAAACCAGGTGAACCAGATGTGATAATAGTAGAAGAAAGTGATGAAGAAGGTGTTTTACTTAAAGCAAAGATATTGCAGATTGTTCAGGAAGAAGATGGAATGCAAAAGATAACTGACATATGGATAAATGGGCCATCATATGAATAGGAGCTCATTAAGGACATTCTAGGAAAATACTTTATTGATAACAACATTGAATTGGAGAGTCTGTAGAATGTACTTCCAAAATAATTGATTGAATGTATCAGGGAGGCTATGGACTCTATGCCTCTGGACATGAAAGAGGATGAAATAATCTCACATCTAAAGATGCAGTTTAGGCTATCTCTCACCAAAATAAAAAAAGAAAATGAATGTGTTAAGATAGTGCATTGACTCAGCAAACAAGATCTATAATTATTGTCTTAGGTGGCCTCATGTGGTTGGAAAATGCAAGGAAAAGTTGGAAAATTTTGAGAATGAGCTTGTCAGAATCAGATAGGACTATAGTATGGTTCAATACAAGGATGGAGCAGTTAAGAAGAAGATTTATGAGCTGCAGATTAAGCATGCAAAGGTTCACTTTTCTAGAAACACTCTTATGGACACTTTTTGGAAAGTGAAGGATCAGACTGAATGCATATTAGAGAAAATGATTGAAGTTATGAAGAAAGGAGAAAAGATAGAAGGAGCCATTACCATTCCTGAATCCCTTGTCCAGTTCATCAACAAAACATCAAAAAATAAAAGTCTGATAATTGCTACTGGGATTGCAGTGGACTCTTGGAAGAAATTTCTCCCAGAAATGAAAGATAAGTATAAAATAATTTTCTAAATTTAGTAGCAGTTGCAACATTTTTTTTGACAAATTGGAGGAGAGAATGCAGTAAGAGAGAGTACAGTAAAAATATTAAAGGGGAAGAGAAAGTAGCAGAATTTTTTGTCATTGATGTCAAAGGGGGAGAGAATGAAGTGAAAAATGCCTTGACATCCAAAGGGGGAGCAATGTTTTTGAGGTTTTACACTTAGTCATTTTTCACTAAGTGTTGCCATCAATGCCAAAGGGGGATATTGTTGGCATATGGATTTGGGAGATTTTTTTTGGTTGCTAGTGTTGTCATTGATGGCAACTGGAGCTAGTAGTATGGTCCACAATTTAGAAGTAGTTCCTACCGGCAAGAAAAGTAGAAGATTGTAATCTACCAGCAGAAAGCATGAAGAAAAGAGTATATGATTGATAAGTTGGTCTGAATACTTCACTGGATCATTATTTTGTTGTGTGGATCCCCAGGGAAGCTTTTCAAGCATGTATGTTACCTTATTGGTAAGTTTTGTGGTGTTGCAGAAATCGGTGTACGAGTTAAGAGATTTGGTAGAATGTTTTATTGTTTATTTTCTCATTATGGCCGACCTGTTGTGTATGGCATGTTCCGAATGTATGAGGAATATTTGTTTAACTATTTCTTATGTTGGGAATTTTCATTTGGGTCCCTACTATAGTCTAGCCGACTTGTGTGGGTACACATTAATTCTAATTGATGATTTGAGCCGACATGTGGAAGAATATTATATTTTGTTTGAAGCTGACATATAGCAATAAAATATTGTTAGCAGATATATATGTGAGATCAGAAAATCATTTTTGGTGTGTGGTGTGTGGATCAAGAAGTGAGAAGGTGTGTAAGTGAAAAATTACAGAGCAACAATATGAGCTAATATCAGAAGATCTGTTGAAGTGAATTTTTTTTGTGCAGTAGAAGGGTTTTCATGTAAGAAAGTAGAGCAGAGCAAAGCAGAAGTGTGAATTGGACAAGAGGTCCAAAATATGTTTTATGTGCCTCATTGGAACTGAATCCAAGCATTTGTAGATGCTATATTCTCAATTCAACATTTTGTTGTGATCTCAAATATTTTGTAAGGAAGTGAGCCTTCCCTATTTTGAGCAGTGAGCTCTAGGAAGTGTACCTGAATGCAAATGCATTCCCTTTTGATCATACTTTTAACCAAGTATACTTTGTGGATTAATCTCCACCGTGGTTTTTTCCCTAACAAGTTTTCCATGTAAAAATTCAGATGTTATGGTGTTCACATTGTCTCTTTAATGAGTTTACATGTTTCCTTATATTTATATGTTGTGAATGCTATTAAAGGTTCAATATTGTTGTTGATAGTTTAAGATTTGATTTGAAATTAAAATATCGTGGAACATTGATTCACCCCCCCTCTCAGTGTTCCTAGTGTCCAACAAAAGGCTCTTTATCAATATGGCATGAAGTGGCCCGGAGCCGCATAGAGGATTAGAAAGGAAATGGAATCCATTAATTCTCAAATCATCAGTACCTCAAGTGCCTATGATCTAGCACTCAACCTAATTGGAGACAAAAGGAATAGCATTGAAGATTTGCATAAGAAATTCTTTCAACTGCAAGCCCAGAAAGATCACATCATTCTACAATTTGGAGAAATAAGGGACTTGCTCAATCCCAAACTATTACTTGTTTCAAAAACCCTTTTAAGTGCCGACAAAGCTAAGAAGATGAATCTAATACCTGACACTCTAGAAGAAGGAGAAGAGCTACTATTGAAATTTGAAACTCAGTGTAGATTGCTTGCAAGAGCAAAGAAAGATTGGGAAGAAGGTAGGAATGTATGGCAGGCCCATGTATAGAAGTTGCAAGTGTCAAACTTCTCTGATTGACATATTTCTCACTTTTTCATGCATTTTAGTATTTTTACTCAGATTCTTTGTATATATGCAGACTATTTAGAGAATCTTTTCAATACAATTTTTGGTTTTTTTCTCTAATGCATGACTCAGGGGGAGTCAATCCAATCCTTTCAATTTGTATATATTCTTATATTTCTCAAGGGGAGTTTTGGTGAAAGACAGAATAGTTGTATAGGCACCCTTTTTCCTTCATGTCAAAGGGGGAGAATGTTTTGGAGAATTTTGGAGATATTCTTGGCATGTTGTAATCAATGACTGTTAGAGTATGGTGATCAATGAGAAGGGGGGTGAATCAGTGATCAAAATCAACTAGATTTAAAAATGCAAACTTTTAAGATAATTCAAATATTTTGCTAAATAAAGAAAGCAATCATCATAGAAATTTTGACACAAAGAAATTTTCCTGAGTGGAAACCCTCTAGGGTAGAAAACCACTCAAAATTGGCCTCACTAGCCTTATCTTATCAAATTTAACAATTACAGTGCCTGACTGGCAGATTTGTCTAAATGACAATGATGTTATCTTGCTGATAGTCTTATAGTGTTATCTCACTAATAGACTTTTGAAATGTACAAATATGAAAGAATTGTAAACACAAAGTTGGTCTATGTTTCAATAATAACATACTCTATTCTGCAATGACCTCAGAATCAGAGTCACAAAGTTCCAAGCCTCAAAAATAATATATTGTCCTTCAAAAAGATATAATCTGTATTTTTTCAAATCCTCTCATCATTGAATCCATTGAATGAGTAATATGAAACATATATATGTTCTCTGCTTTGGAGTAAAGAATTTGTTTGAAAACTGTATGAGAAACTGTTGCATGAAACTAAACCAGCAACTACCTTTGCCAGTTACACAACAAAAATTTTCATGCAAGTCTGCAACTATAATCCATCGCAATAAACTTGTCAAAAAGGTATTTAGTATAACCAATAGATAACTTCCATATACCTTATAACAAATCAACATACTTGAAAGATGTATAACCACACACGTAAGCCCACAAGACAATTTGATAAACCTATAATCTTCAATAGCAGGCCTGATAAGGGTTGTTTTATTTTTAACAAAATAAACGCAAATGGTTAGAAACCTGGCACAAGGGTAAACATTACTTCAACAAATCCAAAAAAAGTTTTCAAACAAGTATTTACACACCAAGATTATAGAGTTTCACCTTAACAACAACTGTTATAACCCAACAAAACAATAGCTTTCAATGAACACTTGGCAGTCACAAAGTATTAAAGTAGAAACCCAATACATGCAGCCGAAACTTCTAGATAAAACATAAACAATTACTAACAGTGTATCCACATCGATTCACATAAAAAAATATTTTGTAAATCCAGAACAATGGAGAGGACTACACCTGGGCTGACAGAAGAAGTCATCAAAATACCATTTCACTACTGCTTGCTCACTCGGACGACGCCTTAGACAAGTTCTTCTTTACAGCCATGTCATGATTAGGGTAAGTCAAAACATCAAATGAAATGAAACAACTGTCAACATGCTTAACCAAGACTTTCAAAGTCTTTTTTTTTTTTGATGAATAGGAAGCTATCTATATTAAATCAAATATAAAGATACATATTCACAAAAAAAGGGTGGGTGGTAGAAAAGCACACCCCAAGAGTCACATGGGAAATGCCCAGAAAATTAATAGATTATGTGGCCTAAGCCCAGAAGTCCAAAAATAACAAAGATAAAAAGGCCATTAAGCATCCAGAGCAGTGCCAGAAAAGCTAGGAGGGTCTCTTTCATCCAAATTTTTCCCCCATACATCAGCGGGGTCTAGAGTGACGTCAGGAGGAGGACCCCAACCATCATCAGCATCTTTTTTCTCTTTATCTTCTTCCTTGCGCCAAGGCGAGATTGCAAGCACCATATGCAGGAACGCTTTACCAGTAACTGGCCACCCAAAACCAAAAGTGGGAGGATCATCAGAGGGCCACCCAGAACCGCCGCCGCCACTCCCTGAAGCATCGCTAGAAGGCCACCCCTGAGTAGCCCGAGGCGGAGGAGAACGGTTTCACCGAGGAGTGCAAAAATCCCATCGAGGGGGGGCTGCGAAAAGGGACACACAGAGCCACTCCACTGTCGGCCCCTGGAGGGCGACCAGCCGCGGGAAGAGGTGGGCGAAGTGGGGACCCAAGCAATAGTACAAGGGGCATTACCCCAATGGTCTAGGAGAACCTAGAGGTGAGCAACATCAAGTACAATTTTGTTAGCTTGCACTTGAACCTGTAAAAGCACATTAGAGCAAATCATAGCTTTAGCATATAAAGATACATGAATATCCATTTGAGAATGTGAAAAAATGCAAGCATTTCTATCCTTCCAAATATTGAAGAGAATTTCCACCCTGAAAGTGTGCCAAAGTTGGGTGAATTTTGCAGGAATTATGGGAGAATCTCCAAGCAACACCATATGCCAGGAGAAGGGTTTTGGCTGAAAGGGCCAAAAAAAGTCATGAATCCAAGTCCAAAGCTACTGAGCTCTAGGACAAAACCAGAAAACATGCTTAAAATTATCAACTTGCCCATTAAAAGGGCAGCGAGGGTCCCGGACCCCCAGGTGGATCAACCGAGAGCCCACAGGCAAGCCCTGGAAAAGAATACACCAGGAAAAGTGGGCAAGCTTTGACTCAACACTTGCAGACCAAGTGCCATAAAATATTTTATGCCAGACATGAGCGAAAGATTGAAGAAGCCACCTTTGGTTCAAACTCTGAATCATAGGAAAATGTGGTGAGAGCCACCTATAACGAAGTTGAGGCTTGTAATTCCTAAAAGGGGTGTCTGGATACCACTTCCAGTCTTTCCACTAAGGTTTGGTCCCATGAATTACAACCTTATGAAGCATTTCAGCAAGAATGGCATTCACCATACCATCATAAGTAGCACAGTCCTCGTTATGAAGCCTGTACTAGGCACGAAAAGCGTCCCATGACATGATACGCATGGTGGGTCTGGAAAAAATCTGTTGTAGGGTCTGGATACCCTTCTTGTGAAATATGAGTGCCTTAAGCCCTGGGGACTTAGCTAGTGGTTGACCATTGCTATCAAAAAGAGGCAACCACCAAACATTGTGCTGGTTGAGAGAAAGTCCATCTCAAAAACCAGAGTCAGCCCAACGAAGCCAAGGTTTGACAACTTCTCAGGCCCACCAAATGCTTTTGGCCACAAAAGTTCCAACAATCTGGACTGGTTCATTCATGACCAGAAGGGTTTGAAAGCCAATCACTTTCTAGGAAGGTCTATGAAAAGGGAAGCCAGATTGAATACTATGTCTGAGAAGAATTTTTTAGGCCTCATCCCCAGTAAGGGCACGAATAATTCATTTAACACACAGAGCAATCCCTTACCATTGAGTAGAAAGTAACTCGAGGCCTCCCAAATCTTTGGGAAGACAACAGAATTCCCAAGCCACATGATGAAACCCTCTATGAGTTTCAGAGGAGGCCCAGACAAAATCATGAAGCAGCTTAGCAGCTTCTCAAGCTTGCCATAGGTAGCTTTGGAGGGGGCCCAGCAAGAAGAATAATAAACATGGGTGGCTGCTAGGATTTTGGAACACACCTGGAATTTCCCTGCTAAAAAGAGGGGCTTAGTAACCCAATAAGAAAGCTTTTGCTCAACTCTAGAGAGCAAGGCTTGCCAAAGCTCGGCTGGAGATGCCTGAAAGGCAAAGGGAATACCCAGAAACTGAAAAACTTCACCATGCCCAATCCACTTCCAATCATATTGTTACAGCCACTACGGCGAGGGCAAGATAGATTGTCGGTAACACAAAGTTTTATTCCACTGAATGGCAGAGCCGGAGGTAAGAAAAAAGGTATTAAGGCACTCAAGAGCCACCGCAATGGAATCTTCGTCCTCCAGAAGGGTAAGGAATGAGTCATCAACAAAATGGCCATTAACAAGCTGAGCCTGAGAGTTGGACAGAGAAATGCCCTAAACACACCACTGGGAAACCGCATTGGCCAAAAGATAACCAAAACCCTTAGCTGCAAGCACATATAAAGAGGGGGTCAGTGGGTACCCTTGCCTAATGGAACAAAAGAGTCCAAAGGCAGAGGATTGACAACCATTGATGGTGATACAAGCTGAGGCATCCACAAAGAGCATTCAAACATATTGAATAAAATTGGGCCCAAAACCCAAGGCTTGTAGCATAGCAAGAATAAACAGCCATTCAATACGATCATAAGCCTTGGCAAAGTCAATCTTAATGAACATGGCTTTCTGGTTTGAGTGCCTGGCCCATTCCATGCCTTCCCAAATAGCAATGATATTATCCAAAATAAATCTGGATTTGATGAACCCAGTTTGTTCCGAGCACACGATCTAAGGTAGAAGATAGCAGATTTTAAGAGTCAAAGCCTTGGCGATAATTTTGTAGGAGACATTAAGAAGTGTGATAGGTCTCCAATTACAGATGTCTTCTGGGTCACCAAGTTTAGGTATGAATTTTATGTTACCTTTATTGATTAAGTTATTGTTACCAATTTTTCGCTACAACTCAATTGGTGGAGCTGGATTAAATACTATTATATCTTAAAGTGAGGTTACAGTTATTTCTGCATTATGCTTAAGTGTTGTTTCCACTTTGTTTATTATTCATCAAGTGACAATTATGCATTGAAATGAGGAAACAGAATTTCAGAAGTTGCTATTCAATGTTTCAGAATCAAATGAGGTACATGATTGAGCATACAAACAACAAAGCATTTCATTTGCTTTCTTTTATTTCATAAAGTAATTCATATTTACATAATTTCATTTGATTGCGAGAATTCAAATGATAGTACAAAATTGCATTATAAATACATTTTCTTTTCAAAATGAAAAGCAGAAGAATGAAATTAAATATCCACAGAAGCCGTGGTTTTAGCCATTCCATTCATACAAGAAAGGAAATATACAACTGAAAGAGAAATGACAAGTAACATGGGACATATCCATCATTTTGTAAGTCAAACTCGGTTGATGCTTTGTAGCTTGCTCCATCCTGCTTCCGCTCCTAAATGTGCTTACAAAATATTAAGAAGGGTGTCAATTAAAAGGTCGGGATATGAACTATACTACATGCCATGCTAACAAAGATATATTGCAATCCTTGCATGCATAGAACTAGCTAAAGAAAAGTGCAGAAACATGAGCTGAAAGAGATACATCAACATGATCATATATTGTTTTTTATGCTAACATCATTTACTTCTTTGTGCAGGTATAGGGAAAATCATGAAGCTGATTATCATTTGAAGACCAAACATGTGGAGAAAAATGGGCTCCCACAAGGGTGGAGCTCGGCATGCTGCCCCTTATTCATTACAAGTGGGCTGAGATAGAAATTGCAATCATCATATTCATTAAGAAAAGAATTTGCAACTGAAAGAGTAAAGCAGAGTTTATCCATCAAGCCATTAAACCAACTGTGCATTCATAACAATCATGTAAATTCTTTCTGAAAGCTATGGGTGAACAGTGGGTTTAATCCGCTCAATCGATTTAACTGAATACATTCATCTCAAATATTGTTGTATGATTTATGTTCTTCTGCCATAGTATTATGAGTCATCATGTTCATGATATTATGCAAGGTTCAATAGTGTTCTTTCTCTCAATCAAGGATAGTGAACAGGAATACATAATGCCTCAATGAAGAGAATTATTTCAAAAGAAAGCAAGTGCACGGAACAATTTTATTAAATGGAGCATAAAAATGCATGAAGAGTGCTAGATAAGAAACAGTGATAGCATCTAATCAATGCATAACCAGTTCAGTCATTTATTAAGTGGTGAAGCAATCAACTTGCTTGTAAGAGCAGAGTATGGTGATCAGTTGTGTTAGACACGATCTTTTTGGCTGACAATGGAGGGAAATAGTCTAAGAGTACACTATTTTAAAGTTTTGTTTCCTCATTTATCATGTGTTTCAAATGTTGTACGTGTCAGATAAGAAACAGTGATAGCATCTAATCAATGCATAAACAGTTCAGTCATTTATTAAGTGGTGAAGCAATCAACTTGCTTGTAAGAGTAGAGTATGGTGATCAGTTGTGTTAGAGACGATCTTTTTGGCTGAAAATGGAGGGAAATAGTCCAAGAGTACACTGTTTTAAAGTTTTCTTTCCTCATTTATCATGTGTTTCAAATGTTGTGCGTGTCAGATAAGAAACAGTGATAGCATCTAATCAATGCATAAACAGTTCAATCATTTATTAAGTGGTGAAGCAATCAACTTGCTTGTAAGAGTAGATTATGGTGATCAGTTGTGTTAGACATGATCTTTTTGGCTGACAATGGAGGGAAATAGTCTAAGAGTACACTATTTTAAAGTTTTGTTTCCTCATTTATCATGTGTTTCAAATGGTGGTACAACAAGTTAAAAGTTATTTCCAGAATAAGAAAAGTTTGCAGAATAACACTGTTTGGACATCTGTGTTGTTCTATCATTCAATGGTTTTTGTCATTTAAGCTATACTTTCAGAAAATTCAAAATTGTCAGGCAGAATTCCAAGGATTCATATACATAAAGTCATTTTCAGAACAAACATGTATACATTGAACCTGGTATGAATGAGGGTTTGGAGTGCATAAGTGGTGCAGGAGCACCAACACCTTTTGGTGTCAATAATAGGATTTCAAAAGTTTTAGAAGGTCATTTTAATGTGATTTCATCTTTGTTCCATGAAGACATTGGAAAGTGTGAGAAAATTTGAAAATTGTCAAAATTGTCAAAGATGTCAAATTGGGTAAATGAAGGGATTTTGTTGTTTTTGAGTCTAGAAGTCCTAATAAGAGTTAAATAAGGTCTAAATGACCATATTTCAGGTGTCTAAAGGTATTTAGAGTCTTAAAAGTTTAATAATGGCAAAATTGCAAAATATTGCAAATGTTGTCAAAATTGTGTTGATTTGCAAAATTAGTCATTTAAAGAGTGATTAGGTGAAAGTTGGTTGTTTTGGAGGTGGTTATGGCTTGTAAATTTTATAAGAGGCCTTCTAAGGCTCGAATCAAGGTTGATGGAGGTGTAAAAAACTCACACAACAAGAATACCACATTTTTTGGTGCATTTTCTGTGTTTTTTTCGCTATTTTCTAGAATTCTTTACTGTTGTACAGACCTGTACAGTATCATAATGCTCTAAAAATTTCACTGAACGTGTGTATATGTGTTTACTTCATCTTATTTTTATTTGGAGTTCTCATTCATTGTTTTGTGAGAGAAATTGAAAATTTGCTGCAAGTACCCTGTTTTCCTTACATTAAGGGCTTTAAAGGCAATAAAATGAGATTTTGACCAATCCACCCACTATTTTCTCCTGTAACTCAGTGGATTGGTTCAAAATATATTAGGTTAGATGTTACAATTAATTTTTCATCCAAATAAATCATTTTTGTGGTGAATATGTGATGCCTTAGGGCTGAAAATGTAATTTTTCCTTGAAAAATGATGGCTTTGAAGTGTTTTTCAATGAATTATTGATGGAGTTGAGTTTGTAAGAATTTAAAATGTCAAGGAAAACAATATGAAAGGTGTTTGAACCATTTATTTGTTTATCCAAGCCTGAGAATGAATATTTTAACAAAACCCTTGTTTTTGCATTAAAAAAGGGGGTTTTATGAGTTGGGAGTGTTTTTGGCTATACAGGTGCAAACCAATTGTGAATTTTGTGGTTTTGGTCCATTTAATTTTCTTCCCCAAAGTTTCAAGGTGATTGGATAAGTTTGAAGGGTACTTCCTTTGTTAAATTGACCTTTTTTCCTTGGTTTTCCCATGGTGAGTGTATTGGAAGTCTAAACTGGTCCAAAGGAGTTATATCTGATATTGAAGTATGTTGTGTAAGTCCTTAATAGGTGTCTAAATTCATTATTTATTTGGCAAGTATTTTGGGAAAGTTGGGTGAAAAGTCCCTTGAAGCTGTTTGGCTGTGTTGGTGGAAAAAATGCATCTAACAAGTGGATTTGTGAAGTTATTTTGATTTTCTTTGAAATTGGGGTTAACCATATGTTATTTCTCATTTCAAGTTGATTTCCACCTTGGGTTTGCATCAAAGTGGTATCAGAGCATCAGGCACAAGATCTTGTTGTTGGTTGTTTGATTTTGTAGGTTGTGAAGCATGCCTCCAAAGGCTAGTGCAATGGCTAAAGAAATACAAGAGTTGAAGGAGTAATTGGCAAGGAATGAGAGGATATACAAAGAATATCAAGATGCTACTATAGCAAGGATAGCTTCTTTGGAGAAGAATCAAAGGAGAGGAGTTGTAGATGAAGAGCAAAGTGATGAAGAGGCTGAAGGGGATCCTCTAGTTCCAGATGAAGAAGATGAACTAGATCCTGATGAAAGAAGAATGCTTAGGATGCTGAAAGTGGTCAAGGGTGACAATAATCCTAAGGTAAAAGTTGATGTGCCCATGTATGGAGGTAAGATGGATAGTGAAGAAGTTATAGCATGGATTGATGCTTTAGATAACTTTTTTGAGTTTGAAGATATTGATGACAGCAAGAAGGTTAAGTATGCAAAGACAAAGTTGAAAGGACCAGCTCTTACATGGTGGAATTTTGTGCAAGAGGATAGAGTCAAGAAAGGTAAGCCTAAAATATGTTCTTGGGATAGAATGGTAGCAAAAGTTAAGAATCAATTCTTACCAATAGATTATGCTATTCAAACTTTCATGAAATTGCAAGAATTAAAGCAAAGAGAAATGGATGTGATGTCTTACACTGAAGAGTTTCATAGATTGTGTATAAGAGCAAGTCATAATGAAGATGAAGTGGAGAGAGTGGCTAAATACTTGAGTGGTTTGAGGTTGAATATAAGGGATGAGATCAGCCTCAATCCACCTAAAACAGTTGAAGAATGCTTTCAAATGGCAATGAGGGCAGAAGATAGAATCAAGAGGAGACAAGAGAGACAAGCAAGGGGTAGAGGTGGTGTGAATAGAGGAAGAGGTTCAAGGCAATCCAAGGAAGGACATGAAGAGGTTGATAAAAGCAAGGAACGAGCTCCTGAATCAAGAGGTGGATGGAGAGGTGGAAGAACAAACTTCAAGTCAAAGAGGGATTTCAATGAGTTTTCAGGTAGATGTTTCAAGTGTAATGAATTTGGACACCCCTTCTTTAAGTGTCCTCAAAATCAAGGTGCAACTTCAAGTGGTGATAGGAGGAATGAGAGAAGAACACAATTGATTCAAGAGGAAGAGTATGAAAGTTCTACAAGTATAAGTAGGCCTGTAGATCCAGAAGTAGGAGAGGCACTCATGATGAGAAGAACATTGTTGCAAACACCAAAGGAAGAAGACATGAGCCAAAGAAGGAGTTTATTCAGAACCTCATGCAAATGCAAAGGTAAAGTGTGTCAAGTTGTTATTGATTCAGGTTCTCAAGATAACATGGTGTCTAGGGAAATGGTAGATAAGTTGAGTCTAGAAAAGATACCTCATGTAGCACCCTACAAGGTTTCTTGGGTGAATGATAGTCAAACTTTAGTGGTGAATGAGCAAGCTTATGTAGATTTCCAGATTGGGGAGTACAAGGATAGAATCTTGTGTGATATATTGCCAATGGATTGTTGCCATCTTCTCTTGGGGAGGCCATGGCAATATGATAGAAGGTCTATGTATGATGGTTGGGCCAATACTTACACAATATGGAAGGATGATCAAAGCTATAAGTTAACTCCTTTGCAGGAAAGAGAGCAGATCAAAGGTAAGTCAAAAGTGATTATGTTTGGTAGAAAGCAGCCCTTAAGGCTTGAAGACAAAAGGGACAGTGCATTTTCTAATTTGCAGCAGGGTAATAATGTTAGGACAGTGATTGGAACACCTTCAAATGGTGTTAAGGCAGTGAACAATCTGATTTTGCAAAGGACAGTAGAAAAACTCATGTCAAAGTCTGATTTTAACACAATAAATGCTAACAAATCTGCAGGGATGTATGAGAAACAGGGTGGCATACTTAAGGAGTTCAATGAGCAGGGTGTAGTGATTGTTGGGACCATAGTGTGTCCTATTGTTGAATGTAAAGTCACAAAGATAGTGGGAGGTGATAATGTAAAGGTAAATAGAGTTTATAATGCTTGGAAATATGTTAATAGAGGTGTGAAAGGTATGAGGACAGTAAGGAGTGCACACAATCCTTCAAGGAACACAAAACTGATCACAGGGCAGAGCATGCATAAAATGAAGAACAATTGCAAGTATATGAATGAAAACAAGGAATGTGCAGGGTTATTTCTTGCTAATGAATTTTTGTGTGTAGGTATGAGGTCTGGAGCAGTGGTATCAAAACATGATTTAAGGACAAGAAGGCAGCAAACACAACTGAAGAAGCATGGAGCAACAGGGTCAATGCTTGGAGCATATTCTACCACTTGGGACAAGGGTTTTTTTCTTGGTGGGGTGTATGGTGCAGGAGCACCAACACCTTTTGGTGTCAATAATAGGAGTTCAACAGGTTTAGAAGGTCATTTTAATGTGATTTCATCTTTGTTCCATGAAGACATTGGAAAGTATGTGAAAACTTGAAAATTGTCAAAATTGTCAGAGATGTCAAATTGGGTAAATGAAGGGATTTTGTTGTTTTTGAGTCTAGAAGTCTTAATAAGAGTTAAATAAGGTATAAATGACCATATTTTAGGTGTCTAAAAGTATTTAGAGTCTTAAAAGTTCAATAATGGCAAAAATGCAAAATATTGCAAATGTTGTCAAAATTTTGTTGATTTGCAAAATTAGTCATTTAAAGGGTGATTAGGTGAAAGTTGGTTGTTTTGGAGGTGGTTATGGCTTTTAAATGTTATAATAGGCCTTCTAAGGCTCGAATCAAGGTTGATAGAGGTGTAAAAAACTCACACAACAAGAATACCACATTTTTTGGTGCATTTTATGTGTTTTTTTCACTATTTTCTAGAATTCTTTACTGTTGTACGGACCTGTACAGTCTCATAATGCTCTAAAAACTTCATTGAATGTGTGTATATGTGTTTACTTTCATTTTATTTTGATTTGGAGTTCTCATTCATTTTTTTGTGAGAGAAATTGAAAATTTGCTGCAAGTACCCTGTTTTCCTTGCATTAAGGGCTTTGAAGGCAAAAAAATGAGATTTTGACCAATCCACCCATTGTTTTCTCCTGTAACTCGGTGGATTGGTTCAAAATGTATTAGGTTAGATGTTAAAATTAATTTTTTATCCAAATAAATCATTTTTGTGGTGAATGTGTGATGCCCTAGGGCTGAAAATGCAATTTTTCCTTGAAAAGTGATGGCTTTGAAGTGCTTTTCAATGAATTATTGATGGAGTTGAGTTTGTAAGAATTTAAAATATTAATTCAGACCCTATAAAATGTGTTTGAACAATTTATTTGTTTATCCAAGCCTGAGAATGAAGATTTTAACAAAACCCTTGTTTTTGCATTAAAAAAGGAGGTTTTTTCAGTTGGGTGTGTTTATGGCCATACAGGTGCAAACCAATTGTGAATTTTGTGGTTTTGGTCCATTTAATTTTCTTCCCCAAGGTTTCAAAGTGATTGGATAAGTTTGAAGGGCACTTCCTTTGTTAAATTGACCTATTTTCCTTGTTTTTCCCATGGTGAGTGTATTGGAAGTATAAACTGGTCCAAAGGAGTTATATCTGATATTGAAGTATGTTGTGTAAGTCTTTAATGGGTGTCTGAATACATTATTTATTTGGAAAGTATTTTGGGAAAGTTGGGTGAAAAGTCCCTTGAAGCTGTTTGGCTGTGTTGGTGGAAAGAATGCATCTAACAAGTGGATTTGTGAAGTTATTTTGATTTGCTTTAAAATTTGGGTTGACCATCTATTATTTGTCATTTCAAGTTTATTTCCACCTTGGGTCTGCATCAATAAGAGACCAGCTGAAAAAGTAATTTACATATTCAATCAAGAAGATTTATGTGCGCAAGGAAGAACAACATGGAGATGACAATTGAAAATATAATCAAAAGATACATTTTCAGAATCTCATGAACCCGTATGAGGGATTTCAACAGTAATACATTCAAAAATGCATTTTCTTCACAAACAACAAATACCCATATGATGGAATTTAAGTAGATACAAAAAAGAAGAAATACATAATGGGTTGAGCCCAGTTTTTCATGAGTAATCAAAATGTACAATTTTTTCCTTCATTTTCTGTAAACCCACATTAGGGTTTTGAATTTAAAGACAAAATTTCTAATTTTTTGAAATACCCATGTGTGGGTTTTTTATAAAAACAACATGAAGTAAAAGAAATCATGGTGGTCGAGCTCCAGACAGAGAATACAGATTTCTTCATTTTACATGATACCCATATAGGGGTTCATTTAAAATTTGAAAGAAGAAAGAGATTCCTTTCTTGGGTCGAGCCCAGAAAGCTTCAGTATGCCCTTTTAGAAATACACATGGCTGCAGACTGGAGAAGAGCTTTTAAATTTACACATGAAAATGACTTCTTTGCAGAAGTATATGGAACTTTTAAGCGTTTATTTTGTAGAAAGACAAAATAGAATAATAAGAGCTTACCACTTAATGCTTGTAGGAGAACATGTAAGCCACGATTAGAGCTTTGTTGAGCTTTAAAAAAATACCCAGTGTGAGCTCATATATGGTGGCCAGTGGATACAAGAGACACAGATAACAAAACAACAAGCATAAAAAATGAAAAAATAAATCAATCCGACTTGTTACAGCCATGGCCAGAGAGGCCTTTATTCTAAAAAATGTCTTAGAAGTGAAGCAAAGGAGCTCAGAAAAGCTTGGAAATGAGCTTACCATTATCACAGAGAGGGAGGTCGAATAGATTGAAGGAAAGAATCACAACCCTGAGTTCTTCCATGGTGGTAGTGCCCAGGCAGAGCCAAACTCCAAAATAAAAAAGTGTGAAATGATAGGAGTTAGGGTTTCTCCTTTGGTTTTGTTCTACTTGCCCTAATTCAAATTTAGGGTCTTTTTGCATTTTGAATCAAGATCTGAAGCTTAATACCTTGAGGGGGAAAATTATCAGATGCCTAGGTCGACTTTGTTTAAGTCCTTAGGGATTGTGATTTTTATATTAACATTTATACCTTTGCCTTAGTGTAAGATGAAGAATGTCCAATGCCTTAGGCTTATTTTAATTGATTTTGAAGGAAAATCAGTTAAAATGTGAATGATAAAATATTTTATGCCTAAGGGTGAAACACTTATGATTTAGAGTTTTATTTTGTTTTCAAATTGATTTTAAGGGAAAATCAATTAGGATATGATAGGAGATATCCCTTATATTTTATGATTTTTGAGAAAATCAAGATTTGTAATGGAGATTTAAGTTGTAAATTGTTTTGTAAAAGATTTCAGAAAATATTTAATTGCAAAAATAGGCCAAATTGTGAAAATTTGCATATCATGTAAAGCAATGATAAAGCAAATTGTTTTTATCTCTTTGCTATTTTTACCAAATTGGGGTTGAGTTTTTCTTGGGTCGGATTTGAGTTTCCTCTTAGAGAGATAAGTTTTTTTTTTTGCTTTAAAAGCAGATTTAGCCTATTTTTAGGAGCTTTTCAGTATGAACATGGAAACAGTGTGTTTTTTCTGCTTTTATCCAGACTTTTGAGACAGTTTGGTGTCTTTTTTCCTTGGGCTTTCTTTGTGAGCTCGGATTAGGGTTTTGGAGAGTTATATTTTGAAGAACACTTATTTTTTCTCCTTCTTCTTCAGTTCAGAGGACAGCTTTCTTGCTCTTAGCATTGTAGAGCTTGTAAGCTTATTTTTTGTACTCAGTTTGGCAGGTTCACTCTTTCATTTTTAATAAAGCAGTGGAGTTCTCCTTCTCACTTTTCCTATCTCAGTTTTGCAATGGCAATCTGATGTCTTTGTGTTTCAAAGTTGAATCCTTATATGTCTTGCTATTGCAAACCTTTGTTCAGAATTACATGGTTTCAGGTTGCATGTTGTATTTAGTCCTTTCAGATCTTCATGCAAATCACTGATGAAATATGTGCTAATGAGATTGTGAGAGTTACTGTGATAGAGAAACTATTATGAGTGGTTAAGTCTAAATTTTCATAAGTCTGGTGAATCATCTATTATTCATAGGTTTTAATTTCAGTCATCTTTCTAACTCTTTCCCTTAGAAAATCACTTAGAATAATATTTATCATTCAGAGAACCAGCTCACTCTGGAGATTCGTTCTTGCAATGAGTTACCCACAACTCAAGAATGTTTCCATGTGTGAATAGATTGTTGAAATTTTAGTTTTAGCAGGGTGCAAATCTATTTGATAACAGTTTTTGGCACACCCGGTGGGACTCTGAAAATCAATTTCAGAGAAGTTTTAATCTTTTAAAATTTGTTGTTTGGTGTATGCAGCAAGTTATTTAGCCTTTTGGAGGCCCTTTTTCAATATACCTGGCGACTCTATTCTCTGATTTTCAAGCAGATCCAGTATGAACAGCACACAAAAGAACACATACTGAAGAGTCAGGTGTTCTCTTTAGAATTATCATCCTTTGGAGGCAAGATCATCAAACACCATGATGAAAAAGCATGTCGAGGCTTCATGATAATATGTCATACCATCTGCCATATCATGAAAGCCCTGTGTATACATCTTCATATTAGCCATATCAGCATCATCATGCTGCTAGTTTCAATTCCATGGCTTTTCAAAACCAACATCCACTTTATAATTGCCACCCACGCACCCTTGCTCAACCTCCATCACAGCTATTATTTTCCCCAAATCAGTCACAACATATTGAGGACTTGAGTTTTGGAAAAATACTATTGAACTACGAAAGGAAAATGAGTGAAATAGACCAGCAGAAGGAAGTGGCAACCATAAAGAGTATGTTGCTTGAGTTCACAAAGCAACTAGAGGAGATCAAGAGATAGCATGAATATAACTAGCAATGGGAAGAGATGGCCTATCAAGCCTATCTCTATGAGTGAGAGTTGGAAGCGTAAAGGCATGAGGTTCAAGCAGCCCCTACAGTTCTATGTCAGCCTGCTCGGGAGGAAGTTCATGAGTATAAATTTCCAAGCTTTACACAAGGTGAACCTCTTAACCCTCCTAAGATCAAAATTCCTAGTTTTAGAGATACTTTACCCTTGCAAGAACCTAGGTTGGAACATTTTGAATTTGTTATGCTCCAAAATCAGCTAATTGCAGAGCCTTTTCCTCTTCAAGAAATTGGTTTTGAATGCAAACAGACTCCCCAAAAAATCAAAATCCCAAGTTTTAGAATTTATGATTCTTTTGAGGAGCTTGTGAGCATTCGAGACTAGTCCATTAGAGAGCAGCCCCTTTTTCCCTAGGAGACTCCAAAAATTCCCCAAGTTTCCCAACCAGATAAATCTAATTGTCCTGCCACTACTTTCCTTTATGAAAATAGATCTATTGTCTTGGGAAATGACTCATCATTCACCATGGAAGAAGCTGGAAGAGTGAATTTATTGCATATAGCTATGGAGGAATATCGTTTGCAGCAACAGAAGATTGAACGAGAAGAGTCTTTTCCTATTGAGTCCTTCCATTTTTTCACTAATGAGCTGCCTTGTTTTGTGGAGGATGATGAAAAAAATTTAGAGGATCAACCAACACAACAGCATACAAAGCAAGAGGTCATTGCTAGTTGCACCATTCTCTCAGTTGAATCTGAGAATGTTGCATGTGTGGAGGAGGTCAGTTCATTGGACCAGTAGAATATAGATGACTATTTCGAGGTATCTAGTTGATACAGCGAAGAAGAAGACTTAGAACATCAAGAGTAATCGTTGCAAGAGATAGAGAAGGTTGTGTTTGAGGAACCACAAATTCAAGATCAAGCAATGGCCGACAGTTCTCAAGTTCTGCTTGATATGTTCAATGAGTTACCATTTTTTTGTGAATGGTGAAGAGAGTACATCTCATATTACATCCATACCAACTCCCGAATAGCAAGAAGAAGTTCAAAATTCTAATTTTTTTATACCCCAGGAGAACGGTAGTAAGATAACAATTAGTCTTCCTCCACAAGAAACTGAAAGTGAAAGGGAAGACAACATGTTTTGGGATGACCTTGAGGATTTTTTTTCAAACTTAGATGCCACACATTCATCTTTTGAGGGAGAATGCATAGAGCAGCAGCTTGAGGAGACAACAGGGGGTGTCCAAACTCGAGGTGGGGATAACATGGCTATCGAATGTCTAAACCCTGATAAGCATGGTGCAATAGCTCAAATAGAACGAGATCAAGTTGAACAAAAGCCTGACACTTCTATCCAAGGTAGGGGTCTTGATATTTTTCCAAGTTTTCAAGAAAGTAGTCAGGAGGACACCTCAAAGCCTATTATGAATACAAAAGATAATGATGAGCCTCACGAGGACTTGTACACTAATATAATTGATGAGTTTTGTGCAAGGTTGGGTGATATGTTTTCAAATGATCCTCATCAGAAAGATGAGATTGAAGTTGTAGGTAACCAGCAAAGAACCAGTGGTGCAAGTTTTGGCTTCATCCTTTCGAGAGGCTACCCCATCAGAGATCTAGCCAGGGATGTTGGTGAGATCCAAAGAATTTCTAGCACACCTAAGGAAGAGGTGGCAGTCGAGGAGAAACAAATCCAACTCATTCATTATGGGAAAATTAGAGGTATGCTTGATCAAATTTACATGATTTGTGCCTCTGACTGTTATTTACAAGTTGCAGTGCACCAATGTGTGAGAAGTATCCTCATTTTTCATCTCTTAGCGCAAATTTGTCAGCATGCAAAGTATCCTCAGTTGATTAGGAGACGTAGTTATTTTTCAAAACCCGTAAATGGTTTTTTTTTAGTACCTTTTCCACTGGTTAGCATAGAATAGAGTAATTGAGGTCAATAAGTGCATTACACACATTTCTTTTCAGTAGTTTTCTTTCCCTAAGCGTTGTTGCACATGTTCTGTTGGCCATCAGGGCCTATTAGTTTGCTTTCAGTTCTATTTCATTTTGTTTTATTGTTGTTTGGAATGTTGCTATTCAAATATCTGAGTTTCATGAAGGGGAAGATTTGACTTCATGCCCAATGGAGTGTTTTAAGGCAACTGATCTATGCTTAGCAGGAAAGCATTTAGTGAAAATTTCCAAAATGTTACCAATTTTTTGCTACAGCTCAATTGGTGGAGCTGGATTAAATACTGTTATATCTTAAAGTGAGGTTACAATTATTTATGCATTATGTTTAAGTGTTGTTTTCACTTTGTTCATTATTCATCAAGTGACAGTTATGCATTGAAATGAGGAAACAAAATTTTATAAGTTGCTATTCAATGTTTCAGAATCAAATGAGGTACATGATTGAGCATACAAACAACAAAGCATTTCATTTGCTTTCTTTTATTTCATAAAGTAATTCATATTTACAGAATTTCATTTGATTGCGAGAATTCAAATGATAGTACAAAATTGCATTATAAATACATTTTCTTTTCAAAATGAAAAGAAGAAGAATGAAATTAAATATCCACACAAGCCATGGTTTTAGTCGTTCCATTCATACAAGAAAGGAAATATACAACTGAAAGAGAAATGACAAGTAACATGGGACATATCCGTCATTTCGTAAGTTGCACTTCGGTTGATGCTTCGTAGCTTGCTCCATCTTGCTTCCGCTCCTGAATGTTCCTACAAAAGATTAAGAAGGGTGTCAATTAAGAGCTCGGGATATGAACTATACTACATGCCATGCTAACAAAGATATATTGCAATCCTTGCATGCATAGAACCTGTGAACCTAATAATTTTATCCTACTCTAATGCACAAAATAACTAAGAAATGCAAGTGATAAAAGACTAAGGACACCTCAAGATTAGCCAAAAGAGTGATATAACAAGAAGGAAAATGGATAAGAGAAGATACAAATGATTTCACCTTCCTTGTTGTTGATGTCTCCTTGATTGGCCCTTGCTTGGGATGATTTTGTGTGCTCCTTAGATGATTTCTTGAGTGACTAAATTCAAGATTAAATGTGAAAATTGATTAAAAGAGATGGCTAGATGATAGCAAAGGATTGGGAGTGCAAATTGGCAGCATGTAGTTATCAAATGGCTAAGTCTTTTAGAATGTAAATTGGCAGCATAAGGTTGCTCAAATCCAAAGTGTTGAAAATGCCCTTGAGGAGGGGGTATTTATAGAAGAATTTGAATTCTCTAGAGAATTCAACGGTCAACATTGATCCAACAAGATCAAGATGAAGGGCTATGGTGGGTTGAGAACCCACAAGCCCTCACATCTTGACATGTGAAGGGTGAAGTGGCCAAGGGGATATGAGATGGAGGTGACGGTGTCAAAAAGGTACATGAGGTGGAGGAAGGACAAGTACCTTGCAAGTACATTGGGAGATGGGAAGAATCTTGGGTGAATAAAAGTGAATTTTAAATTCACAATGATTGGAAGAATCTAGTCGATAAGACAATGTTCCCAAAAGGTGGGAGTTTGTCACATGTGACTTGATGTGACAAGTCAAAGGTTCTAGAAGATGCATGGGAAAAGGGGATTCTTGGAGGAATAAAAAGGAATTAAAATTTTCTTAAGGGGATGGGAAGAGTTGACCAAAATACTGATTAAGATTAATTAATCAGCAATTAGAAGATAAATGAGGATTAGAAGCCAACTTGCAAAAGTTGGAGGATGTGACACATCCTAATCAAGGATTAGGCATGTGCACATCCCTAATGAAGAAATTAGGAGATGGATTAGGATTAGATGAAAATGACATGTGAGGAATTAAAATAAATGTAATATTTATTTAATTTATTTGATGAAAAGAGGATTAAGGAGGGTAAGGTATTTAATTATTCTTAGGGATTTGGCAGAATTAAAGATATTAATTAAATAATAGTAATATTACAATTAACTTAAGAGAATGTTTAGATGAAAAGTGATAAATTTGGATAAATTAAGTGTCCAAATTTGGATGTCTACATTTTTCCCTCTTTGAGATGGTGCTATGAAGTAGCATCATTTCAAAAGAATATTAAAATATAGAGCCTAGAAGAAGATGGTTAGATTGGAAAAGATGCCCCAGTCATCAAGGGGATGACTAGGAAGAAAGACGATGGGGGTGAAGATGAAGAGTAGGGATTGAGGATGCCCCTCGAGAGGACATGCGGGTTAAAGAGAACACGTGTGTGCTCTCGAAATAGATGATGTGATGTAAGGGGAGATGAGGAAGATGATGCAAGGTGATGGGTAAGAGAGTAAGAGAAGCGAGAGGAGATGGATGAAGCACAAATGGATTTGAGGACAAAAGGTGATGGTGCCCCAGTCAAGGTACAAGCCAAAATGGGTTGATGATGGATGGAGTGTTGTCAATGAGGGAATGAAGGATCCCAAAACAACACGAGGATAGGGAAGGATACATCCCACTGAGTGGTATTGATGAGGGAAGGATATATCCCAAAACACCACTAAAGGATAGGGAAGAATACCTCCTGATGATGATGATAAAAGTGTTGTTGATGAGGGAATGATACATCCCAAAACAACACCAATGGGATAGGGATGGATACTAATGGATGATGATGATGATGATGGGTCAAGGATGGTAACGAGACTGGGAAAAATACCAAGGATTTGATTAGGTGATTTGTACGAGATTGAACAGATGAGGAGAAGATTGATATGCGAGATGGAGAGAAGGATCTTAAGATTTGATTCAATATCCAAAGATTTGGACTGCAGATGGACGAAAGCTCAGATTGGGATAAGATTAAAGCTCAGATGAGGATTGGATTGAAGACGAGAATGATTGAAGGATATAATTGGATTGATTCTACACCGAGCTTCGGGGTTTAAAGGGGCGTAAGGTGTTGACAATCAAATTTTTCCCAATTTGGCAATTTTCAAAAATTGTCAAATTTTGCCATTTTAGGAAACCTCATGGATAGACTTTTGGGAGTCCAATTTTTTTCCAAAAAATACCCAATAGTGAGATAGGAAGAATTGCCAACTAACATCCCAAATTTGAGATATGCATTTTGAGTTATGAGCGAAAACAATTTTTCAAAATGCTAGAAAAAAACACTAAACTGGGATTTTGAGGGTCAAGATGAAAGTTTGAGGCCCCGAAAATGTGCCAAAACGGGTTCCAACGACTTTAAAAGAGATTAGTTAGAAATCCACTTGTTATCGCACAACGCAACCACCCGTCAAATTTCAGCTCAAACGGACACCCAAGTCAAAAGTTATGGCCTCCGGAAGTTTTGGTGTAAAAATCAAAAATCAATTTTGAAAATTTCAACACATGGGTTTTGTTCACAGAGGAAAATTAGGAAATGGGTTGGAATTAGTTGTTTGAAAAAAATAATAAAAACATGAATTTTGGGGGGTCAACAGTTGGCGGGGTAGGCGCGCAGCCTCCATAACTGGGGGCGTCGCCGCCACAGCCTGGGGCGGAGCCTCCCCGGTCGGGGGCAGTCCCGCCCCTCTGCAGGGCGCAGCCGCCCCGACGGGGGGCTGACCCGCCCCGACCAGGGGCGGTCCCACCCCTCT
>VDFB02105785.1:227358822-227487316 GCA_007258455.2 Sequoia sempervirens | reverse complement strand
CATGATACTCAAAATTTGGGGTGTCTCATTCTTCATGAAGCCTCCAATTTTCTTGTAGCTTGAAACCCACAATACCTTACTGTTGGTATGTGGCGACTGATCATGCTATACTGTATAGCCCATGGTATTTTTTTGCCTTTTTTTTTGCGTCGTCAGCGAAAAAGAAAAAATCTCTGAAAAAGAAAGAAAATTGACTTTGTAAAACCCTAATTCTGGAAGCTTCTAAAAAGCTTGTTAAAAGGGGTTGGGATGGGGGTTACAGTATGAGGAAAAACGCGATTATTCACAAGATTGTAATAGGTTTTGCACTGGATAATAATAGTATTGGATGGCTATGGTTTGGTGGATGTAGCCCAGATTGGGTGAACCACGTTAAATTCTCTGTGTTATGATTTATTCTGTGTATGTTTTAGTTTCTCTGTTTATTATTTAAATCTGCATTTAATTGTTAGATATCTGCCATCTCTAACTCTAACACTTACCGGGCTTAGTCACAAAATATTGACCATCAAAATGAAACCCATTTTTCTTACCTTCATCTAGCATCAAACTTCCTAGTGTGAATATCTCCATTTTGTCTTTAGTTGTAGTGAAGTGACAACTTAGTGAATGTGGCCATTATCTCTTAGTGTCCATGTTGGCATCTCTTGTATTTTCTATGTGTGAACCAAAAGTCTCTACCCATGGACAAGCTCATCAATCTTGGAGCAAAGGACTTCTAATGTTTCTTAGTCAACCTTTGTGTAGCTAGTTTGTATCATCATGGAGTTTACTTCCCTCATGTCAATAATTGTTGAAATGGCTAAGGGGTTAGAAATTGTGTGGCACATTTTGAGAAACTCTCTATAATTTTGTAGATCTCCATCAAGCCTTTGATCAACCTCACACTTGCTCATAATCCAAATTAACCAATCTTTTTCAAAATTTAAGGGATGGGCAATCTATAACCAACGATGAAAGTAGTTTCATTAAAGACATAGTCTCCTAGATCCCACATCATTGCATGTAAATATACTTGATCTTGAACAAAGGGATCCCCATGCTCCAAGATATTAGGTATAACCTCCATATCTCCAATATTATTAGGGTTTTCATTATCAACTGGAAATTCCTCTTCATAGGGGTTAATCAAAGTCAAATAATTCTTCATAACAGTATAACCAATATCTTAAAAATCATCAACACATGGTCCAATCATTCCCACACATTACAAATCATCATTACATGGTGCAATTACTTCCATGCCCAAAAATTGGGTAGATATAATTTCTTGATATCATTTATAATTATTAACACATCTTCAATACACAATATCAAATCTTCATCAAGGATGATGCAATGTTGATCTTGGACCACACCACCTTCTCTCATTGAGGTGTCCTTGTGTTCCTCCTCTATGACATCTTATTTCTCTAATTTTTCATTCTACTCTACTATCACAACTTCTTTCTTGACCTTCTCTTGTAATTATAGCTCTAGTATACTCTTCACTATTTTAGGTCCCACTATCTTTAGCTCTCTCTTTTCAAAATTAATGATTTTGGCTCCTACTCCTTGCTCTTCTTTTTAGCAACTTTTGGATCTTCCTCTCCTTTTTTCTTTTGTCTCATGCAATATTAAACTCCTCTTTTATTTAGATTTCTCCTTTTAAGATAAATTTCATCTTTGTCCCATTATTCCATTCCAAAACCCTCTCTATGGGGTTGCTCTTCATATCTTCTTCTCCCTTGTCTATTTCTTTGAAACTCACAGTACTACGTGAAAGTTATGTACCAATGAATGGTTGGGTCTAGGGCACTATATTTGGCATAATACCTCATTGCTTCATCCTCTTGTTCTCTCTCCTAGGTTTTATGTCTCATCTTTCTAGGTATTTGGATCTAAATAACTTTTGGGGTAGGTTAATTTAAACCTTATAATTTGTTGAATTATTTCCTTCTGCACCATTATTTCATGTAGATTTGGCGTGGCTAGCTAGGTTTTGTATTAATTGCACAAGCATTTGACTGGTTTATTGTTGATTGATTAGGAAATCCTTAAAGTCATCTTTCAGATCAACCATTTTCTTCTTACCTTTGCCTCAAATTCTACTAATATCTTCTTATAAAGTTGCCTCTGACCTTTCCTCTCTCTTTTTAGAGCTCTTAGGTCTCTTTGACTTAGTTGTGTTGATGTGGTTGTTAATCACATACAAACAAAAATATAATTCTTACAATAAAATCTCTCTCTTGAAAGACTTCAAATTCAAATATAATAATTTGCAATACCAAGGCTCCGATGAAGATGTTATATTAACCTTTTGGAACTTTGAAAATACGGGTTCAATAACAAAATAAATTCTTGCTATAGCAAGGAATTTCATCACTATAGGGTATTGCGTGGATTTTTAAGTTAACTTCATATTAACACTTTTAAGTTCCAATTCACTTAGAGGTCAGATTCCCACTATAAAATATTTTTTGATTCATAAACTCATCAAATTCATTTAAGGAAAATACTTAGAATTTAAGAACTCAAGATGGGGCATATTCAATAACCACCACATATTCTGCAATAGTAGGGATTCTATACATTACAAGAAATAATAGACATTTTTAAGCAAATAGGAAGATGTCACATAAAAAGTTCAGTTCGCTTGGGTTTCAATTTACACTAAACATTACTTCATTTTATAATACTTTCAAATCTAACTAATGTGATGATCCTTTTTGCAGTAAATCTTAATGGAACCAAAATTTACAGGAAGATTAAGATGAACCAAAAATTTGTTCTGGTAAGGCTCAAAACACCCACAAAAACATAACTTGCTTCTCTTAATGAATTTTGTGAATTTTCCAAAAGTAATCTAGGCTAATTTTCAATGCTCTACCCATTTAGCATGATATTCGAGAAAACTAAGGGATTGAATTTAGAGATTTTTCAACCTTTATATAATTTTTCCTTTACTACTAGAACAATAAAAAAGAAAAGGGTGAAAGTACAAAATTGTGTCACACTTTCAACCAACTAAATAGTTCCTATCAAACTATTTTCAGCCTGAAGATACTCAGTTGAAGGAGTTTCAACTGAAACTAGGTGGTGATGACATGGAGCCTATGTGATGTATAGTAATTAGCTAAAAATGTTTTGGCCAAAAGTATATGATCAAATATTTTTTTTTTTTAAAATGTTTAAATATATATTTGAATTTTTTTTGGGCTTGATCATTTTGACTGAAACCCTCTCGCATCGAAATTTTTTGAGTGGAACCCTTCTACTAGGCCTTTATCATATTTTAGGAAAACCTATAGGTAGGCTTTCAAAAACTCCTCTATTTTTATGGTGCAACAAAATTTCCCTGTTGTATTAATTTATAAATATTATCATGAATTTTATGCTTACCTTAAATAATGTTGTGCATAAATTTTGTTGATATTTTTTACTTCCATGTCTTTTTCTCCTTCATTTAAAATTATAATTTATTCAACTCAAAGATTCTTAACCTATGTAAGAGATTACTTGCCATATTGAACATAGACTCTACCTTGTCTCCAACATCATCATTAAATTTATCTTGACATTATTCTATTTACAATATTCTTCTTACTAATTATTATAATTTTTTTTCTTAAACTTCAACTGATTCTAGATATTTCACTACACATCCTTTCTATCTCTTTTGTTGCTATTCCTTACATTATCCTATGTTGTGATATAATATATAATTTTTGTGTAATTGATTATTTCCTTTCTAACATCTCTTTCAGTTAAGATGAATTTCCCTTTTTCTTTGATTCGTAAGTGAGGTTTTTAATATGTAATGATAAAAAAATTTACAAAAGGCATGCCCTTGAAACAACATTGCAACACAAATAAAAAATAATAAACAATCCAACTAGGTTGTCAACTTATCCTACAACAATATTTCTAGACATCACTTAGAGAAGAAGCCAGACAAGAACACCCAAGAGCAGAAAAAGGAAACTGCCAAAAAGGACAAACCCAACTGGAAGCATAAAGTAAGGACATATTACCAAAGCCATACTAAGCTTTATCATTTTTCCGGGAGAAGAGAGCCTCCATGGTCCATTGAGAGCCCTCCTCAATTGCATCCCTTCCTTCAATGCAAAGTTTTTCAGCATCAAACTTCCTACCTTTTTTCCTCTTCGACTCTCCATAGTCAAGTTCTAATTTGTTGCTCATGTTTTGAGAGATTCCAAGTTTCAGAGGATGTGCCACCACAAAGTCTTGATCAAAATAATTAGGGTTCAAATCATCTAGATCCTCCATGAAAGTAAAGGTGCCATTTGAGTTAGAGTCATCCTCAACCACCACAGCTGGAGAGGTAGTATCTTTATTGTGGACATGAGTATCATCAGTTGTTGTAGGTTGCATTGAGGGAGGCTCTGAGAGTGCCATAGCATTAGACCCCAAGACACGAGGAGGTATAAAAAACTTGCCATGATTGCGCCATATGAAGTCCGCATCCAAGGACCCTAGTTTTTTTATCCATTTCTTAAGACTAAGCATCTAGTTCTCGGCACCCTTGGAGTAGTGCAAGTCTTAATATTGTGCCCCATCTTATTGCAACAAAAACATCTAAAGGGGAGCCCTTCAAAATTTAAGAATTGTATCTAGGTTCCATAATAAGAATGAATCTGAATGGATCCCGGGAGACGTTTAGAAATATCCACCTAGTCATAGACCTTGGTAAACCTACACGAAGAAGCCCCAACATCCGGATCGATCTTGACAAAGGACCCCACCTGATTGATTGGGAGACCAATGAGATCGGGATCCCTCATAAACAGAGGAAGATTATAAAGCATCCAAAGCGAAATCACCATGATTTTAGCCATAGCGGGATCAAAGAAGGCGGTCCAAGGTGTGATGAACAAGCCAAATTTCCCAAAGAACCAGGGACCATTCTACAAAAAAAAATTATAGTCCATAGCAGAAGAGAAGCTAATCAAAGAAGAAGCCACAATCCAAGTATTAGATTGCAGGAGGTGACAAATTGCTCCAAGCTGACAGAGGCCAATCCCTCACATCGTTGAGAGACAACCATTTCCACAAAAGCCTAATAACTAGAGAACGACTTCCAACATCAGCCACAGTAAAATTTACATATTCATCAGAAATGTGGAAGTTCACAGGTTCATCTGCAAAGATAACCTCCACATCCCTGACAGAGAAACCAAAATTTCCTTGAGAGTGGACCTCCACATAGGCAGATAAAGGCAGATCAAGCGATTTGGGAGGAGGAGGACTAGGGTTCGATTTTCATATCTTCTCCAAACAGTATGTGTTGCATTCATGGAAAGGATTGGCGCTATTTTTACAATCCTTTAGAGATTTTGAATTCAGACATCGAATTCTCACCCAAAGGATCAAAGGAGAGAGGGGGCATAGGAGGGGAACACATATCCGGATCCATTTTCTTGCCAGAATCGGAGTGCAGAGAGTAGCGTTGTCGTCCCATACTTGCCATGGCTACCCGGGAAGAACCACGACCATTGTCACCCTTGGATGCGCCTTTCTTCGCCTTCGTGTCCACACCAACATCCCTGCTGGAGGCCGCAAACCCTGCTCCTATTTCGCCCGCGTTGTTGCAAATTTTTGCTCCCTCACTGCCCTCACACATCGCTCCCTTTTAAATTTCACTAAAATTTTATAAATCTTAGATAAATTTCCCATATTCATCCTTTTAGATCTCTATAAATTATCTAATCTACTTTCCATGTCTTTCATCGTCAACTCTAATATTTATCATTTATCTTCCATGGGTGTGCTATCATAGTAGCAAACCTGAATCTATTAATCACATTTATTTTATTCACCTCTATGGTCATCAAATCGCAATATTCTTACTTGCATATTACCTAAAAATTCTAGTACTCTATTTCGTTTCCTTGTATGTTCACCTAAATTCTTTAGTAGATTTCATCTCTATGATTATCTATCCACCTCATTCACATCTCTTCTTATATTTCACCTCTCAAACTTTCTCTATGTTTATAACTATCATATGACCTCACTAAGTTATTGATACTCTAGCTAAAGGGAATAATATTTTATTTATTCTAACTTATTTATCTTTCAAAAATTTCCTCATAGTTGATGGTCTATTTTCACTATCTTTTTCAATTTTTCTCTAACTAATTTAGGTTTAGTGATTTTCTCATAAACCCCTTGTGACTACTTTAGATTTGGAATTCTATCTACAAGATACCTTTTTATTATACCTCAATTCAAGGACGTGTAAATAAGTAGAAACCCTTTGAAGTTTAAACCTTTCTATTTAATACCACTTGATGTAGTCTTGGATGGAAGGTTGAATGAAGGACTTTCTAACCATGCATTCTTAATTAAACCCCACACAATTTGTGTATAATGATACTTAGAGTAAATGTATTCTAATTACAATCAACTTGGTTCAATAGATGTATAATCGAGAATATAAATTACATCCCTTGTCTCCACCACAATGGGCTTATAACAGGCTAAGCCTCAACTATTCAATTATGATTTTAAACTACCTACAAGATTACTCTTAGCCACCATAGGCTTATCCAAGATTTTAATTCATCATAAAATTATACATCTTTAGAAACATATATTCACAAATTATTTTTTTAGATTGTTTTTCTTTGTTCATGGTGCATTTCTAGATTAAAACATCATGAATACATATATATGATAAACACATTACCTTTAAACCTTAAAAATGGAAACATAACTCCCTCCATTATAATATAATTATTATATATGGTTTGAATGTTCATGTTCCCATATAGAGAATTTCTCCCCTACTCATGATGTAAATGCCCCCATGGACTCAATTTTCTTCATTGATGCTCCATTACATGTCATACTTCTTGAAAAGGGAGACATTTCCCATTCTTAGTCCATTGCTAACACCCATGCTTTTGTTCCCCATATAGTTTAGACTCCTTCCTTCTTCTATCAAAACTTAATCTTCTAAAATAATGAATTTTCCCAAAGGAATGTAGCTCCTCACTTTTGTGAAATGACCTCTCTCATTCAAAATTTAATCATGTTCTTCTTAGAATCCTATTTGAAGGATATTGAATCATGGAAACATCCACCTTAGATGCAAAATATCATGAGGATTCCTCATCATATGAAACCTCATTGTATCCTTTTGATATAACCCCTCAATTAGAACCCTCACCATGCTCTTACCTTTAGTGGCACTATCTCTCATCTCCCCTTCCCCACTCCTATTTCAAACCTCATTGTATCCTTTTGATATAATCCTTTGTAGAAGATGCATGCATAATATTTTTATTTAAATATACCTTGAACTGAAGAAAAATAGGGTTTTGGGGTTTAAAATATGATGTGATAAGGGACCTATTTTCCTCTATTTCATTAGGAAATGAGATCCCCACAATGAATTAATTATCAACTCTTAGGTGAATCAAGTCAAAGTGAGAATATTTAGATTTCCTTATGACTGAAGGACGGGGGTCAAGGTCAAACAACACTTTGGGGAGAAAAACTAAAAATAAAAAATCAACTCCAAAATGCAATTTAACACTTGAAACTTGGAGATTAAGCTCAATATTTATAGAAACCAGAAAACAAAATGCAGATTTGAGAAGGGTAGAAACATGTGTACCAGCCACCAAAAGTGCTTTCTGTAAGCTGATCTGAGACTCATTTGCTCATGGATGATTGGGTCCAAGTACAGAGGTTGCAACAATCTTTTGGGAGCCTCTAGCGTAGATCCGAAACTTCTGATTTGTCTAGATTTTAGTGTCAGAAAGTTGGAATCCAATCTATAGGTTAGATTCCGTGATTTGACGACAACTTTGACAACTTTTGCAACTTTGACAACTTTATAAATTTTGCTCTTCAGAAGGTCTTCAATTCTTCTACAACCTAAATTTTCAATCACATACACAAGAGAGAAAAATGTTTGTTTTTGGGTGAATGGGGGTTTCCTTGGTCAAACCCCTTTTTGGTAATCAAATCTTGAATCAAAATGAAACATGAAAGAGGGAATGGAAAATGAACAAAGATATATTACCACTCAACAAACCATTGTATGAAAACTTGATAATTGAGATCCTAGGAAGTTTGCAACTTGCGTGAAATGGCTGAATTAGATGTGGGTCTTGACACTTGAAATGATGATTTGAATGCTTGACTTGATCTTGAAACCTACATCACAATGTTAGCTCCAAAAAATGCATGATGCAAGAAGACTTTAAAATGATGAATAGATCTTGAATGCTACAATAAATCTCTAATATATCTACTCTTGAATGCCTTTGATTGCTCTTGAAATTCCTATAAAATTATCACAAAGTTGCTAGGTGAAACTTAGTGAAATGACCTTGTATTTATAGCTTTTGTATGTATCCTTAATTTCTCAAAATTCAAATATCACAAGGCAACATTGAATTATGGATTTGAAAACATTAAAATACCACCAAAAACATAAATTAAATTTAGGCCCAAAGGTCTAGGGAGGACCCATTTGCCCATGGGCGAATGGGTCCCAGGTCCCTATACCTAGACCACACATTGCTTAGTGTTATGTTTAGGCATTAATTATTGTCAGGTTTCCCTTTCAGAAAATGTAATTATTTTAGCTTGTAAATGAATTAAAAGGTCTAATTAAGGCATAATTAAGCTCATTTAATTAAGAGGGCCCAAATAAGTGTGTAAATCTAAAGGGATACATTTAACAACACTAAATTAAGGCATTATTAAGTCCAATTTAACTTAGGAGGGCCCAAACACGTGAGAAAATGTAAAGGGTTACATTTTTCTATACTACATTTAGCCCCCACTTTAGTGAGAGGATGACCTTATGTCAAACTCACACTAAATTAGACAATCAAGAGAAGCCTAATTGTACAGTCGTTGGAAGGATAAGATGAAAAAGATCAAGGAAGGTGATCAAGCCCCCAAGACCTAAGATCTCATGGTAAAACCAACAAAGGAACGAGGAAACACATGCCTATGTTAAACATATATATGTATGCATCAATGACAAGATACTCAATCATACAATGCCAAAGACTAAAAGGAAGAGAAAAATAAAAGGCGAAAAGAGATGGATTAAGCCTCAACTATCCAACGCGATGTGGAACACGCCTCAATTGTTTTTCCAAAAATGTTTACAAGTGGAACTCATTGTCCACTATGCAAACAACAATGCACACTCACACATGCTAGTGAAATTCGTTATCCACTAGGTGAGCCCCCAAGGGTGACAAATGAGAGAATCTTATTAGGCTCCCATACCATACGAAAGTTATACCTCCGATAACTTTAATAAGGCACCACACAATACAAACTTTGAGCTTCATAAGGCTTAGCAAGCTGCGTTATGCTAAAGACTTATGAACAAACAAGGCACCACAGGAAAGCAAAGTGTGTTATGCTTGGTGGCCATGAAAAAGAGTTGTAACTTCGAGCTTCACAAGGTTAGCAAGTTGAGTTATGCTAAACACTTATGAAAATATGCAAATAGGATAAGAAATGTTCAGAGGGATTTTTCTTAGTTCATGTAAGGTCTCCTTTTAGGGTACATCATGCATAATGTATCCAAGAGAGGACACATCTAGGATAACAGATTCACAACTTAGGGAACACAACACGTAGCATCACCACTAAGAGGAAAGTTGTATGCCAAGAAAGGTCACACTCTTGGAGGACATCAAACCTAATGAAATCACCAAGAAGAAGACACATCACAAGAAGTAAAAAGACCACAAAATGAAACATAAGAATATAGTCCAAGATCTTCAAAATGATAATTCCAATGTATGCCCCCACTTTAAATAAATTTCTAACACCATGCTATGAGAAATTAATTTAAAGTAGCAAATGATAAATTCTAACAATAAAGAGGACATGAGAGCTTATTTGGAAAGCCCTATGCCAAGTCATATGTTTCCAAATGAAGCTATGTCATGAAAAAGGAAGGGATTGCCCTTGAAATGAAATCCTAAAATCACACATAAGGGATTCATGGATTCGGGGTTAGCATATGTCTTTGCTACAATGATATTATAAAGCCCAAAAACATCATCATTCTCCAAATACTCATAGAACTGGAAGAATGGCACATAGAGAGCGAATACAAAGAAAATCCTTTTGGGTCAACATGGAAGAGACTTAAATGTCTCAATGCCTTGCATCATCCCCAAAAGGAAAACAGAAGACAAGAAAAAATAAAAGATAAGTGTTTACGGCATATAGAAGAATGAAGGTACAAATAGAGGAATGAACATGAAGACACATCAAATAGAATGATACGAGGGATAACATTACACACATGAAATCACAAAAAGAACATGAAAAAGAAAATAAAGACAAGACTAATAAGGCACATGCGAGTCAACCTATAGCAGGTCATCCACATCCCAATCGTGTTCATCATATGTAGGAGGTAGATAACTAGCCAAAGGGACAATGCCAAGTGCCAAACTAGGACGATCACCAAGTTCAACACGCGGTGAATCACTCTTTGTAGGAGGATCATCACAATTGTTATCATTTAAGCTCATCGAAGAGGAAAAAATAAATTTAACTCTTTATGCACTTCCTCATCAATTTTTGCAATTTCATTATCATCATCCAAGTTAATCACAATAGAAGGTCTAATGATAATATCCATGGAAGGTGCTTGTTCTTATTATGTTCGAGGTTTAGGATTTTCTTGTTTTAACAAAGGCGTAGAATCATCATGCATTGCTTGAGGTAAGTTTAGATTGTGATTTTCTATGATGTGATTTTCTTTTTATGCTTGTAATAAATGAGTAATAGCATGACGTCTATGCCTACACTCTCTAGCATTTCAGTTTCTTTTCATTCAATTTTCAAGTTGTGATTGTGTAGGAGTGGGTTTAGTAGCCATAGGTTTCTTTTCTTCCCTTAAGGGAGGAATAAAAGGAACCATGAGAGGTTGTTCAACCACTTTCTCTTTATCTTTGTAAAATTGTCTGATTTTAAGAGGCACAATGAGACTTATTTGGTTATCTCATGGTATCTTGTAGGAAATGGGTGGAGGATTGGCTATGCTTTAGTCTTGGTTACTTGGAAGGAATTTTGGTTCAATCATGCTTTCGTCAAGGATAGGAGGCTCAATCATGGGTTGAGGCATATTTGTAAGGGATAATTCTGCTATGCATTTTTCCTTAAACTTTTGATAGGATTTGAAAAAGAAGTCCTCATGAGGCCTATTAGGTTCCATAGGTTTAAGCCAAAATAAATCCAATGAGAAATTCCCACAAGAAGGCACAAGATTAAAGCCACTATGATGCACAATAAAGATCTCATTGTCAAATGGAAATTTTAAGCATTTATGCACAACCAATGGGATGAAATTCATGGAGCGAAGCCATGGGTAGCCTAACTTCATATGAAATTGGTTTGACAATGGAATGATGGAAAATGAGACACGTAATTGTTTTGGTCCAACTTTTAAAGGAAGAGTTATCAAACCTATCATAGGGCAAGCAAAACCATTATGTGTTTTGATCCATGATTTTGGTTTTTCATAAATATATTGGTAAATCTCATGCATAAATAATAATTCTTCAGTGATCACATTATCTACACAAACAAGATCAATTAATATCTCATTAGTAGGCTTGTGATTGATTCTTCTAGCTATGTAAAGAGGACCATCAGGTGCATGTTTAATTATGTCATGTTGTGAAAAAGAAATGTCAAGTGACATCTTAGTTAGGCCCTTACGAGGTTGAACTTCAATAAGTCCAATCAGATTATCCATGTTCTTCGTGATTTCATCATTCGCGTTAATATTCATCACATCATTCTTTGTTTCACTAGCTTTGACAAAGGAAATGTTATGATTTGGCATAGGATTAGTAAATATTTGTAAATTTTGATTAGGAGGGGCTACAGACTTATTACCTTGATCATTAACACCGCCAATTTGAATATGATTAGAATGAATGAGGTCTTGCACAAGATGTTTAAGACACTTGCAATATTTTGTATCATGTCCATTTTGTCGATGAAAATGGAAATAGGCATTTTGTCTATAGTTAGAAGGTAGAGACTTAGTAGGATTAGGATCTCTAATAGGAGGTAAGGAAATTAGTTTCTAGTTTAAGAGTTGTAGCATGATATTATGAAGGGTATCAAGTAAAGGGGTGAATTGTCTATTTATATCGACAAATGTGTATGGATTTGTCATCTTTATAGCAGCAACTTGGTTATCAACATGTTGAGTTGGTTGAGGAGGGTTAATTTGTAAAAAGCCCTTATTTTGTTTCTTGAATAGTTGATAGTTATTATGAGACGTGGATTTAGATTTTTTCAAGATGGCTAGAGAGAGTTTTCACTTCATGAATATTAACCAAAATTTGATAATCATGGAGGGAAGTACACAACTATGTGAAGGAGAGAAATTTCAACATCTCAAGCTTAGTTTGGACTTTGTTTGGAAAATTGGAAATAAATATTATTTAAAGGTCATCATTGTGAATCATAATGTTTGTTTGTGAGTAAAGCATCCAGTATCACACTATGAAATCAATGACCTTTTCATCATCCTTTTGTTTGCATGTCATTAAATCAGCTAAGGTCATCTTAGGATCCATATGTATTTGGAAGTGATTGTAGAAGGCATCAATAAGTTCATTGAATGAACATATTGAATTATTTGGTAAGGAGAAAAACCATTCCAAAGAAGTATCCTTCAAGGAAATAGGGAAGAGTTTAGCCAAGAGTTTATCCTCAAAAATGAAGTCACTACATAGGGTTGTATATGCAGAAACATGGTAACAAGATCTCCTTTCCCACTATATTTCTCAAATCTAGGAATCTCTATACCTTGTGGCATTTGTGTTCTCAATATCTCCAAGGACAAGGGATTTTTTTTGACATATTGTGAAGGTTGGTCATTTTTATTTTGACTTAATATAGCAATTTGTTGTTGGAGGGATGAAACATTTTTCAAGAGCGTGTTAAGGACATGATCATTGTTAATATTGTGAGATGGAGGTGAATAAGGTGGAGGTGTATATGTATGTGGAGGGAAAGTGACTTGTAAGTTTGTGAGGGGAAATAGATTTGGAGATATGATATTTGAATGCATAAAGCTAAAGGGAATCCCAATGGAAATACCTAAGGAAGTGTTGAAATTCCTAGTAGGTTGTATGGTTGTTGTAATAGTTGGATTAGTGTATGTCCGAATAGAGTTTATGGTTCTGGAAGGAGGAATTGGAATTCCACCTTGGCTTTGAGTATACCCAAAAGCTTGGGCACAACTAGTTATGGTAGGGACACACTTATTAATAACATGAGCTAAGCTACAAAAAATATCTATTCCTTGTTCATTTTCAATCATTCTCCTCATGTTATCTATCATAGGAACGACATTAGCAGTATTGCATTCATAACTTACAAAATCTTGTAATTTATCAAGTTTTTCATCCATTATTCTAATGTTCTCATGAGGGACATTAGCAATCATTGCATCAACATCAGTTACATTAGGTGTGGGTAGGGAAGTCATGGGAAATGAAGTGTTAAGGGTATGATCCATAGTGGATTGACTAGTGTCAACACTATGAGTGAAAGAGTTAGAGAACCCAAGATCCACGATGAATGATGTATCATGGGATGAAATGAGTCTCGAACTACGTCTCACGATAGTATTGGCAATAGAACACCAAGTTATGAAGCTCATACAAGTTTCACAAACCCAAGGTACACCCAAAGTGGATAAGAGGTAAAATGCAATGAAATACCCTAGAATATAAAGTGCAATGCACGTATGTAAAAGCAATTTTTAGATCTAAACAAGATAATGTTCTAATTATGCTTTATAAAAACCTAAAAAATGATGTCTTTTAGATGCAATTTTGAATTCAAACAATGCACTGAATTTGAAAAATTGACAAAGTATTCTTAATATGAACAATTTCAGATAACAAAATTTTTGGAAATTGAAACAACAAACTAAATATAGAAACATAGAAGGAAAAAACAATAGTTTTAATGCTCAAAATTTTAGAAAAATCCTTGATTAGGGACTCATTCGCCCATGGGTGAATGGGTCTCAATTCAGGGTTTTAAAAAAATAATTTGCAAGTTTTTGAGATGATTTCTATTGTTTTCAGATTCTAGTTTCAGACAGTGAGTTGTAGTTTTAGATTTTTGTAAAATGAGGTCTAAATGCAAGTGCAAAATAGTGCTAAATGAAAAACAAAAATACCTTATTGGAGATGCAATTTTGATTCAATTTTGTAATGTAAATGAATGATGATGTAATGATATGTAAGCATTATGCAAAAATGATTGATATTTTTGAAGTTTCTAGATTTTAAAGAATGGAAAAATGCAAACCTAAAGCTCTAATTGAGATGCAAACTAATGCAAGTAAACAACCCTAAATGAGATGAAAATCAATGCAATGTAATGCAAATGAATGAAAGACCTAGATCTAGGGTTGAAAATGGACTCCAAATCAGCAAGATATGATGCTTAAACGTCGAGTTCACCAAAATGAAACAAAGAAAAATAGGGTTTTTGGGTTTAAAATATGATGTGATAAGGGACCTATTTTCCTCTATTTCATTAAGAAATAATATCCACACAATGAATTGATTATCAACCCTTATGTGAATCAAGTCAAAGTGAGAATCTTCAAATTTCCTTATGATTGAAGGATGGGGGTCAAGGTCAAACAACACTGTGGGGAGAAAAACTAAAAATAGAAAATCAACTCTAAAATGCAATCTAACACTTGAAACTTGAAGATTAAGCTCAATATTTGTAGAACCAGAAAACATAATGCAGATATGAGAAGGGCAGAAACATGTGTATCGGTCAACAAAAGTGCTTTCTGTAAGCTAATTTGAGAATCATTCACTCATGGGTTAATGGGTCCAAGTACAGGGGTTGGAACAATATTTTGAGAGCCTTTGGTGCAGATATGAAGTTTTGATTTGTCCAGGTTTCAGTGTCAAAAAGTTAGAAATACGATCTATAGGTTAGATTCCATGATTTTATGACTTTGACAATTTTTGCAACTTTTGTAACTTTTACAACTTTGTAAATATTGCTCTTCAAAATGCCTTCAAGTCTTCTTCAACCTAAATTTGCAATCACAAACACAAAAGAGAAATACGTTTATTTTTGGATGAATGGGGTTTTTCCTTGGTGAAACCCTATTTTGGTAATCATACCTTGAACCAAAATAAAACATGAAAGAGGGAATGAAGAATGAACAAAGATATGTTACCATTCAACAAACCCTTGTATGAAACCTTGATAATGGAGATCTTAGGAAGTCTGCAACTTGCATGAAATAGCTGAATTGGATGTGGATCTTGACACTTGAAATGATGCTTTGAATGCTTGACTTGATCTTGAAACCTACATCATAATGTTAGCTCCAAAAACATGCATGATGAAAGAAGACCTTGACATCATGAATAGATCTTGAATGTTGCAATAAATCTCTAATATATCTGCTCTTGAATGCCTTTGATTTCTCTTGAAATGCTCATAAAATTTTCATAAAATTGCTAGGTGAAACTTTGTGTAATGACCTTGTATTTATAGGTATGTATCCTAAATTTCCCAAAATTAAAATATCACAAGCCAACATTGAATTATGGATTTGAAAACATTAAACTACTGCCAAAAACATAATTTAAAAAGGTCCAGGGAGGACCCATTTTCCCATGGGCGAATGGGTTCCAGGTCCCTATACCTGGAACACACATTGCTCAATGTAAAGTGTTATATTTAGGCATTAATTATTGTCGGGTTCCCCCTTCGGAAAATTTAATTAATTAGTCTTGTAAATGAATTAAAAGGGCTAATTAAGGCATAATTAAGAGGGCCCAAATAAGTGTGTAAATGTAAAGGGGCACATTTAATAACACTAAATTAAGACATTATTAAGTCCAATTTAACTTAGGAGGGCCCAAACAAGTGAGAAAATGTAAAGGGTTACATTTTTCTACACTACATACCTGAGAGTGGAAATACCATTTGAACAGTCTTTATCTTGTAGAAGCTCAGTGTGTAGTTTGAACAAATAATTTTTCCTAATTTTATTGCCAACTAAATTCCTTTTAAGCATACTTTTTGCCTCAATTGGATAATGATATGACATAGTGTTTTATTCCACTCAAACACTATTACATCCTTAATTTTGCTCAAAGCAGAATGATTCATCATTTTCTTAGAATCTGTCAAGTTTACAATAGATTTTGTTATTACCCATTTGGTTGATACACGAAGTAAACCAAACAATTTTACTTTCTTTTTTTACCCTCCAAAGGATCAAAAAGCTTTAGTGTTTTTCATTTTAAGCAAATAATATTGTTCATTTCCTTTCTAGGACCAGTGTATCCCTTCTTTTTTATCTTCTCTATTCTCGATAATGTTAAAATCACCCCCAATCATCCAGGGCACTTTAGGTAGATTAGTGGGAAACCATTCCCAAACCTCAATCCTTTCCCTATAGTCATTAGGGGCATAAATGGAGCATAAACCAATTTTTTTTATCATTGTTCTCAATAATTACCCATAAGTGTCTATTGTAAGGAGATCAATCATAGCTAATCATATATTGAATCTATTTCCAATTTACAGGAATTGCATTTCCTCCCTTCCCTTTATTATGATTTGCATAAAAGACAAGCATTTTTCCATATAAATTTCAAGTTATTTTCTAGATGAATCCCAACTGCTTTACTTCCTATATCATTAAGCAATCTAAATCTCTTTTGATGAGAGCCACAACCCGAGACTTAGAAAAGCACATAATAGAGGCAATCACATAATTGTTATTTATTTATTAGCAATATGTTCTCATTACAAAGAAATTACATTCCAAAGGATCAAATCCTCATAGGCTGCAATACATGCAACTTTCACTATTTCTAAAAAGAAATTCCCCCTTTCCCAATACAATTCTTTCTTTTTCCAATCCCCCCTTGAATTTCCAAAATGAGTCCTAAATAGCCTTTTCCGGCTTGGAGCCAAAAATACAATTTGAATTTTGAATGTAGGCATTTGGGCGCCGAAATTTGAAATTTGAAATTAAGAAATTGAGTCCCAATTCGAAAATTGGTAATTTTATGAAAATTGACCAACTTCCAGAAGCCATAACTTTTAATCTGAGACTCCCTTTGATGCTTCGTTTGAACCATTGGAAAGGTATCGAAGTGTAGAACATGCTAAGAACCCACTTTGTCAATTTTGATGATTTTTGGACCTGTACGAGACCGTTTAGTGCCTCAAACTAGACTCAGAAGAGTTTTTAGGGCAATTTTGGGAAACTGAAACTTGAATATCTTTCAAACCAGGAATGATCTTGGCCTGATTCTTTCGCCAAAGTGTTTTTTTTTGTCCCAAAGCTTCCCATAAATTTTCACCTCCTCACACCTTCAAATTCATATATGCTAAAAATAGTAGTTTGACCACAAAAAGTAGAAAAGTAGTTTTGAAAGTTGGGAATTCTTATTCGATGAAAAGGGTATCTAGAAATGCAAAAACATTACCAAAAAGCTAACAAAAGGGAAAAATATTTTTTGGGTGATGCAGGATTGCCCTTACGCCACTGGATGCTCCTACACCATCTTTTCTCATTATAGAGTGTTCTCAATACATATTTCTTGTCTGAGGATTCTAGGCCTCTCATATTCTAGCTTAAACAATTTATTGTCATTTATTATAAGGATTTGGATTTTTTGACCCTTGTAAAGCCTATCAAAACATGTGGGAAAATTTTCACCCTTTCCCTTTTTTATGGGCTTCTAACCACTGTTGCTTCTGCTAACATTTTTCCTCTTTGTAACCTCCTCTTTATTTAAAAATTTAGATTTAGGGTCTTGATTGACCCATGTTTCTTTAAAAAGAGGATGAATGAAATTCACATTTCTGTTTTCTTTTAGTTGGTTCTCATCTAGAGGTAAACCTTCTGGTCAAGGGAGTCTCTAATCTTTGGAGAGTCTGGGGGTTTATTTCCCACCTCTTTCCTTTCTTTTCCTAATTTGTTCTTTCAATTTATCCATAACTAATTCTTGAGCATTCTTTTTTTGTTAACTGATATTGAATCTACTGAAGGGAGATTAACATCTTTTATATTATCCCTTATTTCTTTGTTCAAAGTGGGGTTCGATTTGGGGATTGGGTCATTACCTCCCATATTCCCTTCAAAATTGTCACTTTGATCCATTTCTTCAGTATTTTCATTCTTAACAAAGGGGTTTGGAGTCTCCCCTCCTAGGTTGTCTTTCGCCTCCTAGGTTGTGTTTTCCTCCACCTTGTGAATTTTCCATTTTATTTTAACTACCATTGTCTTTGTTAGTTTCTTTTCCATTCAAATCTATGGGTATTTCCTCCAATTTTCTACTTTGTTCTTCACCCATAAAGGCTGCTCCAGGATGGGTATTTTTTTATTAATAATTTTTGGACAATATTTTTTTGATGTCCATCAAATTTACAAAGAAGGTAGATAGTTATCCCTCTAAGAGCTTCTAATTAACATTGAAAGCTTTTATTCTCTATAGAAAATTCTAGAATTTTTGGAATTTGAATTCTAGTATTGAATGTTATTAAAACTCGAGCATTCATGTGTGGGAGAGAAGATCTAGTTTCTTCAATCTTCAAAACCTTTCCCAACAGTTTTAAAAGGTGAGGTAAAAAATCCCAAACTTGTGGGAGGGGGGGAATTTTTGATATTTAAACATCTTGGAACTAAGAAAAACATAATCTCTTCATGAGAGGTTTCAGGCAACTAAGGAATAGCTTTAAACGATTTTTTTCTAATGTTCCAGTAATCTTTCTCAAGAACCCTTTTTTGCATGTTATTACTTTTTAAGAGGATTACAAATGAACCCTTTTGAATCATCCTAAAAAAAGAGAAATATATCCCAAGTTTCCTTCCCCATACATTCCGAAGCTAGTTATCAAAAAAATTTCTTGCTAGAATAATATTACAATCTAAACAAGCTAAAAATATAACATTTTTTAACCTAGTTTCTTTTTTTTTACCGCTTTCAACATTTCATCATTAGGATAAACCCTAAGGACCCAAGGCAAGAGGGGGTCCTTATCTCTTTCTTTGATTTATGAGAAACTGCTTGTCTTCCATGACTTCATCTCCATCATCTCCTTCGACTCTTAGGTTGAACTTCACATTTTCAGATGACCTCTTTGGTTCTTCTACCTACAAGATCTATTTAAAGGATTTTGCACCCTCATCTTGATGATTTCCTCCCTCCCTTATGAAGAAAACACTAATTGATAAACCCTTGCATAGGTACAATCAATACATCTATGAGAGACCACAAATGAACCTCAAGGTCATCTATGAATTAGACAAGGAAACATGAATACCAATCTAAAAAGCACAAACCCTAGTAACAACAGGTACCCAACATGCAAATGCAAAAAGCTATGACAAGCATACTTTAGATCCACTTGATTAAATTAACAAAGACTTGCACCATAAGTTTCAACCAAATTTTCATAAAGATCAAACCCAAAAGGGGCTCGAGATAGCCACACAAGTCATGTGTCAATTCACCTCCTTGCGCAATGCTAGAGCCCCAATTCCCTTAGTGTTTGGGACTTGTAACATGTGGGTTTATCACAATTTCATGATAGCTTGGTTACACATTTTAGTGGGATATTTTGACAGTGATGACTTAGTAGTGTAGGATTCATTCTTGATGTTTTAATGATGGTTGTATCTTATTGGTTGGGAGATCATGGTTCTACTTGGTATTATTAGCATTTTAATTGCATGTGTGGACCTGGATGATCTTCATTTAGGAGGTGGTTGTTATGATGCCATGTATAACTTAGTATCATAGTTTATTGGGATTTGATGGTAGTGATGTGGATTCATCATTAGTGATGGATGAAATTCTTTAGTGTTTGTGGATATCTTAGAGGAGCTCTTAGATCCTGTTGTTGCAGAAGAGTTCTTTCACATTTATAGGTTCACTATTAAGAGACGCTTATCTTCATGCGATTGGAGATGTTGATTCTTGGTTTATAGTGTGTTTGATATTGTGTCATGGTTTACTCTTGATGTTAGCTTAGAGGTTTGACATTATACAAGTTCTCTTGAGACTAGGATGTATGGATTGTTACATGTGATCTCCTAGGAGGAGATGGTTAGATCTTGATGTCATGTTGGGTTCCTAATTTTGTGGTTGGAGATTTGACATTGATCTTGTTGGTTCTCTTCTTATTGAGTACATTGGTCATTTTCTTGGGAGTTTCATGATAATGTGGTTTTGCATTTGGATCATAACATGGATTGATTAGTTTTAGGTGCTCATGAATACTTGGAGACTTAGGTGAGGTTGGATTTCTCTTAGGATTAGAGACATTTGCTTGAGATGGTTACTCTTGATGACATCTAAGTAGAAACACAAAGGAGCCTTCACCTGGATATGAACATGAGTTCATGATGGACCTTTAAATGAGATTTTTCTTGGAGTGAGTCATGATGACTTGTTTATCTTGGAGGAGCATTCTCATTCCCATTCTTGGTCTACTTAGTGGTTTATCATTTGAAAGGTATTTTCCCATTCTTTAATAGATGTGTTTTGTTTTGTGCTTTGTTTTCTCATGGGAAATGAGTCTTGATCCATGGTGATTGATTTTGGAAGACTCATTTGAGGATCGTTTAGCATGAGTTTATATTTATTTATCTTTCATAGATACAAGTTCTTGAGCTATGGTTAGTTGGTTATGGATCATTCTTTTTGAGAGATGTTTGGCATAGTTATCTCCTTGTGAATTTGAGTCTATGTTATCATCCATTGACAAGGAGTTTAGGAGATGGTTATTGGGACGATTTCCTAATTTGGGAGTTGATGGAGTTGATACTTTGAGTTTGATATTCCTTGATTAGAGAGGCTTACATCCATGTTGGTATATTTAAATGATTCATATGTTGCATTTGATTTATGAGATTGAGTGGATGGATGTTGTTGATGTTTCTCATTTGTGGTTGTAAGGAGATCATACTTGACACAATGTTAGCACTTTGAGGTGTTGGTAGGACATGTTATGATATATAGGTTTTCTCTCTTTGTTCTATGGTTCCTTCTTGGAGGTTCATGTTCATATGATTTGAGAGGATTGTTTTGAGATGCTATGTGAGAGAGTATGCAACTACTTGGTGTTGCATGTGTGGATCATTGTGATTATTCTTTATACTTCATGTTTTGATAAATTATCACACCTTGGTATAATGTTGATTGGTATATTTGATATGCCTTGATCATTTTCATATTGAAATTACCCATGCAATGGGAGTTCTTGGATATATATGTTCTTAATTGATAAGTTTGATATAGGGAGTTTGATTGCGGTTTATGGGTTGGACATATGTTGACATAAGTTTACTGATGCTATTGATATCTAGGAGGTATGGATGGTTGGATGTATTAACATGTGTTGTGGATGCTATTTTTGATCATGCGGGTTTTTTTATTGTTGATAGCAACTTGGAGCTTTTGTTATCACTTGGATTTGATGCTTGTGTTTGTAGATTGGTGCATCTTCACCTTGGCATGTTCTTTTTCTTCCATAGGTGGCACATTAGAGGATGAGAGGAGTTCTTACTTGAGATGATGGTCACTTTAGTTTTATTGTAGGTATCTTGATGGAGCATGATAACATGGTGGAGCTTCATGTAGTTTCATTTATGGCTATGCTGATGTATTTCATTGATTGACCCTTATGCAATGTATACAACAAGTGGGAGAATGTTAGGATTTGGTGTTGTACACCATTGCATAAAATTTATTTATTATAATGTTATAATGTTATAATTATTTATTTGTGATACACCTAGGAGGTGTGTTTATCCACATTAGATAATTATTTGGGGACACTTGTAAATTTGTATTATAATATTGGGTTGTTATTTATGTGTGGGAGATATAGGATAATAATTTAATATTCGGGGAAATAATTTAATAAAGTGAAAACTTAGTACCCAACATTAAATGAGGGGTCAATGGTTTTGTGTTCACATGGTTTTATGACACATAAGTTTTATCTTACCACTTGGTTGTATTTGTGTGAGTTTGTATCTATACAAGAAAACACATGTTTATTGGTTAAGGTTGGCTGGGTGAGTGGGTTGTCATTATTGAGTCTTTTTGAGGAGTGCACATGTGAAGCATGGCATGGGATGTGTGGATTCATGCTTGGACACATGGAGGATTCATTGGAGAGGCTTGATGATTCATTATTTGTTGCAACTATATAAGTGCATGTATTATTTTTTTGTTGAATAATAGATGGAGTATGGATTCCTTTGGAGGTTCAATTTTTCCCCCTTGAGGGTTTTCCCAAGGTATATCTTGTGTTACCTTGTGACTTGTCTATTTTGATCTATGTATCATGGTTATTCGGTAAGCTTGTATGCATGCTTTTCTCTCATGGGGTTATGTAGGAAATGGATTAAGTCAATGTGGGTATTATGCCTTATTTCCTAACAACACATACACATTTCTTGGAAATTTGCTACTTCCAACATAATACAAGCATGTATGTGGAAAATAAAGGATGACATAAATACAAGTTTGAGCAAAGGGACCCCATATAAGACTTCCTAGATTGGTTATAAATGAGTTCCAAGAATAGTCAAAACACACAAAAGTGAAGGGGACTTAAATAATTTTTTGGAAGCAAAATTGAGTCCCAACAAGTTAGATGAAGTTTACAACACCTGACCCACCATTGACCTAGAAGCCCTCTCATTAAGCACTAAGCATGGTGTTTGGGGCTAATAATCAACCCAAAAAATAGACCAAATTGTGACCTTACAAAAATTATCCTTGAAAACATCAAACTAGTAAAAAATATACCCAGATTTGCAAATAAAGTTTTCCAAAAATAATTTACCTTCAAAACTATTTTTTTTTGTATAGGTTTCATGAAAATTGTATGATATAATGAATATAGGGGATCTTTTTTTTGGTTAAAATTTCTTTTGTCAAAATTTGACAAAACTATAGGTTATGTTAGCTAATTTGGGCCTTCCAAATTCAATAGTGATGTCTATTTGAACCCACAAGATACCTTTGATAGGGATGGGTGTGGGGTTCACCATAAAATGAGAAGAGACTTGCAATTCATAGCTTTAATTTGATGATAGAGCAACCAAGATCTAGATGCAAATCTAATGATAACTTTCAAAAATGAATATGTCCATAATGAGCGAAATGATAGCTATTGTAAAAAGTGAATCAAAATGTATAACAAGGCTCCTTGTATAAGTAGGACAAGAATGAAGGAAGGTAGGAATAGAAAATTGACTAACCGTCCAAGAATGAAACATATCTTAGAACATCTGGGAAAAGTGTGAGGACATGTGTGAAGTCCCTATGAAGTGAGATAAAAAGAAAAGTCTCTATGCAAAGAATTAACAAGTGTGAAAAGGACTCTCCTATGTAGACTAAAATCTAACTAGTTTGATAATGCCACTATTTATTTTAACAAGATTTGCATGGAGAAACTCTTTGGTGAAGAAAACCCACCACTAAAGAGGGCTCAAGTTTGTATTATTCTCAACAAATGGAGTAAATATACATCTAACTTCTTCATTCAATCTAATATCATTTTGATAGAGTAATAGTACATTCAAACCAACTACATAACCTTTGTCCCATGCCCCCAATGAAAAAGAAGAGAAACTTGAAATATGTAAATGGTTTCCAAAATAAGGGATCAAAACCATGAGCCCAAACTAATGTCTAAAACTCCATGAAAAAAACCAACACCCAAATGTATATTTGGTCAAACACTTGTAATATATTTCTAAGTCCTATTACATAGTTACACATATAGAATTTGTCATAAGTATCATATCTTTCATAGTGGAATCCTAGGTACTCCATAAGGGATTTATATGTATATCTTAAAAACTATCCTAGGAAGATGCTTGATATCTCCCAATCTTTGACATTTTCTTGTAATATCCTTATTTAAAGCCTTCTTGCAACAATATCTCAATAATCTAGAGAATAATAAATAGTTAAAAATATTTCTCTCTCACATGTGTGTCCCTTTTTCACCCAACCTTATGAACCTTGAAGAACACACATTGTATACATCTAACTATGACATAATTAAATGAAATAGTCTCAAGGATTTGTAATGTGAATAACACATTTAGTCTTAATAAAAGTATGTTGCTATTAGTTGCTCCTTCAATGCTCTAGGATGAGAGATATGCTTGAGAGTTGATATTTTGAAAATGACTACAAGCAAATGTCTTTAAGTACTAACATATAGTATTAACTTGCACCACACTGTATTTAGTTGATTCAAGTTGAGAAAGTGGATAGGGTCGATTGATCAATTTTGAATTTTGAATTTTGATTTTTAAATGAAAACGACAAGTCTATGCCTATGAGGTTGCTCCATGGCCATAAAAGTTAGCTATGATGGGAAAATGATTAGATGTGGATGGTTAAAGACTAATAAGGTATGTGCACAAATAAATGTGAGTAGATAAAAATGTATGTGTCAAGGTTTGCCTGTGGGGTCTCGACTTGTTCACTTGGGGTTCCAGGACCCTCAGTGCCCTTTTTGTGGGCAAGTTGAGTCTTTTAAGCATCTCTTCTGGTTTTGTACCAGAGCTCAACAGTTTTGGAATTGGATTCATGACTTCTTTTGGCCTTTTAGACCAGAGCCCTTCTCCTGGCATATGGTTCTGCTGGGAGTCTCACCCAGACTTCTTGCTAAATATACCCAACTTTGGCACACTTTCATGATGGAAATCCTCTTCAATATCTAGAAAGATAGAAATGCCTGCATATTTTCTAACTCACAAATGGATAAAAATGTTTCTTTGTATTCTAAAGCTATTATTTGCTCTAATGTGCTCTTGCAGATTCAAGTTCAAGCCAACAAGGTTGCACTTGAGGTGGCTCACCTTCAAGTGCTTTTGGATCATTGGGGCAATGCCCCATGTATTGTTGCTCGGGTGCCCACTTCATCCACTTACTCTCACGACCGGTCACCCTCTCGGGGCTGGCAACAAAGTGGCTCTACTCACCCTCACTCTCAACCTCCTCTTTGACGTGGTTCTCGCCCTCCTCGATGGACTTGTTCTCCTCCTTCGCGGGATGGCTAGGGGTGGCCCTCTAGAGGAGCGACAGGGAGCAGTGGTGGTGGTTCTGGGTGGCCCTCTGATGGTACTCCTACTACTGGCTCTAGTTGGCCAGATTCTGCTAAATGTTTTCTGTGTTTGACGCTTGCAATCTCACCCTGGTGTGAGGATAAATATAAAGATAAAGGTAAAGATGCTGATGATGGCTGGGGTCCTCCTCTTGACGTCACTCTAGACTCCGCTGATGTATGGGGGAAAAAAATGGATGACAGAGACCCTCCTAGATTTGCTGGTACTGCTTTGGCCACTTGATGGATTTTTTAATGTTTGTAATCTTGGACTTCTAGGCTAGGCCCATGCGACTCTTGGGGTGTGCCTTCTTACCACCCACTTTTTTTTGTGAATATTTATTTTAATCTTTATAATTAATATGGATTAGTGCCTATTCATAAAAAAAAAAGAAAGACCAAATACATGCATAAAAATATATATATACAAATATAAAAAAAATACCAAAAAAATAAAATCCAATGTCACATTAACTCACATTATTTTATAACATTACTTCATTGCAAGTAGGATGAAAGAGATGGAGCAGATGCAACAACGCATGGGTGTGGGCGGGAGAAGTTTTCGTTTGAAATGCTCTGAGGATGCTGGCAATGAGGAATTAGACTCAGAGGATGATGATCGTGGAGGACGGTGGGAGGAAGATTGTTGGCGTGTGGACCCTTTGCAGGTGGCTTCCTTCCTTGGCAGAGGGTGACACTCTACTTCTGATGGGGGTCTCTCTTTTCTCTCCTTCCGTGCTTTGGAAGTGGATCTTGGTGGGGGAGGGTGCTACTTTTCTTCTATGGCTCTCTCCTTGGTTTTCATTGGTTGGTTGGGAATGGCTGCTATTGTTCCTGTCGTGATGGGATATGGATTTTTTCCTCTCTAGGTGTGGATGATCTTGCCCCCATTGGTCTCTTTCTAGTTGCTCTCTCAACAGTGGGAGTGGTTGTACGTTGGTTGCTTTTTGGTTGGTTGGTTGTTGAATGGGCCTATTAATAGTCCTATTTGGCGCAAGAGGATGGATTGGTGGTTCCTACTGTTGTCCTATTCTTCTTCCAGCTTCTTTTTGGCTGTCCTTCATCTCTTCCTGTTGTGCGTGTGGAGGCTCTTTTTGGGTGTTTCAGTTTTTAGATTGGGTTGGTTTTCTTTTGTTCCTTCTCTATGGATTGGTGGAGCCTCCTTATGGCTGGGTGTGTGGAATTTTGGCTCCTCTTTGGCCTTGACCAACATGTTGGGGTAGCCTGGTGTTCTTTGTTGCTGGGCCTTCTCCTTTCTCCCATCCTATGTGGGTTCCCCTGCTCCCTATGGGACTTGGTTTTTCTTGCTCATTCTGAATCTAGGAGACTACTTTCAGTGGTTCTCTGGAATATGTCTCTAGTGTTGAACATTGTGCTTATCTCCCCCATTCTCTATGGGGTGTTTTGGATAGGGTTGAATGCCACTCTTACTTTGTTGCCCCAGTTGTTCTCTGTGGTTTGGGTTGCTTCTGTTTTGGAGTTGGACATTTTAGATTTGAGGTTGTGGCTACAGTTATGCTGGCTCTCTTTGTTGTGGTTTCCCCTCGAGTTGCTGTTAATGGGGTCCGTGTCTTTTGTGAAGGCTCTAAAATGGTGGTTACTTTGGGATGCTACTGATTTGTGCTGGGTGTTTTGGACTGGGTTGAATGTCATTCTTACTTGCTGCCCTAGTTGTTTTCTTTGGTTAGGGTTGCTTCTGTGATGGAGCTGGATATTTTGGTTTTGAGGTGGCGACTGAAGTCCTGCTAGCCCTCTTTGTTGTGGTTTCCCCCCAAGTTGCTGTTGATAGGGTTTGTTGTTCTCTCATGGGTTGAATTGTTTCATGTTTATATTATGATGGTTTAGTGTTCTTGGTCTTTTGTGAAGGCTCTAAAGTGGTAGTTAGTGAGGGCTACTACAAATGGGTGCTGGGTTATTGTGTTGGTTTTCTCTTCTTGTCCTATGGAGGTGGACCCCCCTCAGCTGTTCTTATTGAGGTGGATAGTTCTCCTATGGAGGTGGAGGTGGAGGGTGCTATTGTTTTTTGGATGCGGTAGCCTTGCTGTTTGTTTCATCATTCTCTTGGTTTCAGCGTTGGATTCCTGATTCGAGCAGGGGCTGTATGCCCAGGGGTTTGTTGAGCTCTCCATCTCCCCTATTGAGGTGGGGTCTTTGGTTTTTGTCAAGTTTTTGATTAGGGGTCTGATGGTGTCTTACACCATTTTGCAGATTATCTATCTTGGCTCAGTGGTGTCTTCCATGAGCGGTTGGTTTGCTGATGCCTGGTAGATGCAGGCAGGTTCTTTGTTTATCTATTAGGGTTTCTGGTCCTAGTTAAAACCATGTTGTTTTTGGGCCTTAGGCCCTTGCTTGTTTGTATTATGCAACATGTGTAGTCTTGCAAATCTTTAGTGGATGCTACGGGGCTGCTATTGGTCTTTGATGTTTTTTTTAAATTGCAGCCTATCTTTCTGTGTATTGGGTTCCGGGCCCCATCAAAACCCATTTTTTACCTCTAGTCACATTATTTTATAAAAAATACATAAATTAAAACATTTCCTCAAAATAAACACACAACTAAATAAACAAGAGCTGTAGGGCAGGGAAGTTCCTGCCAAAAATTTATAGAATAGTTATGTTTTAATTAGTTGTGTTTGATAAACTTTTTAGCAACAATGTTGATAAAACAAATAAATAAATAATAGTTATAGTTATAAATCATTCTATATGTCATGCAATTTACTTTTTAGTTTCTTCAAAGCAAAAACAATGATGCAACATACTAGATAAAAAAGAAGTAATCCCAGAAGGTAAGGATAATATTGGAAAATTCATTTAATTCATAAAAAAATAGAATGGCTTCAAAGTGTGCACAAAGTAAATTATATTATACAACTACTAAAACTGTTTTAATGTAAGGCTTATTGAAAGTACTAGAAACAAAGAGATGCATCTTGACGTAAACTAATTTAAACCAAGACAATCCTAAACACCTGCTTGGATATTGTGGCACTGCCACATTTATTACTGGGTTTGCCATCAACTAATAGTTGTTTTTACTTTCCAATGACCCTAAATGCAAGGGAATCAACTTGAAAACTATAGGCTATTAATAATTTTGACATAGTTTCCAAATTTCTCATGTTCCTTTCCTATATGTAACAATTGATCATGAAAGGCTATGGCAGTTAGCTTGAATGAAAATTTAGTGTTGTTATTTTTGGAATTGATCATGAAAGGCAATGGTAGTCTAAGAATTAATTGCATTGCAAGTGTTCATGAAAAATTATGTCCATTTTTCTTGTGATCAGAGCATAATACGTGCCAGTTTATTACTCAAAAAAATCTTAAGAAAACCAAATAGACAATATATGAGATTAAAGAACTCACAAAAAGCTCAAGCCAAATAGCCACAAAAAGCATTTCATTTACAAAATCATCATGTAATGTGGTTGATAAATAAAATGCAACTACTATAGCCATTCTCAACTGTTTAAATTTAGTTCCTTCCATAGCAGAAATGGATGGATCAAAACCTACAAACGAGAATATATTACACGATCTTCAATATAGCATAAATATAGAGCGTCCACAATATGTTTTTGAGAATTTGTATTGCTTTGATCAAGTGTATTTGGACTTCATGGACCAGATATCTAGGTCATTTGAGCACATTCATCTTCACAGAACATAAGTCACATAATGCAACATTTCTACAAAACTAGAGAGTCTGGAAAGAAAAGAAAACTTAAGTATACCATTTATTAACATGCAACACAACTGAGAATCTATATACAAGCAAAAACAAATTTGGGACCCCAAATTTCCTTTTTACTTCAAATGGTCTTCAAACATAGAAACTTCACCGTACTGCTCTTACATTTAGAATCCCTGCAGGAGAAGATGCAACTTTATTTCTCCATCTCTCTGCCGGCTTCAACAACACACACACACAATGCACAAAAGTGAGATTTAGACAACAATTATGAGCCAATTCCTAGGAATCACAATGTATATGCAAATGTTAGATACCAACCACAAGTTTGTGGTATTGGACTACAACTGATCCTAGTTGCACTACTAAATTAGTATTGAAGAATGAACTTGCCTCCCATACCATTATGAAAGATGAATAATTCCACAACATATAACTTTGATTTCCAAGAAAAAAATAAATCTGCCACACTTGCTAATAGACCTACCAATAAAGCTTTGTCAGATGCAACTCTAACACAACCACATAAATTTAGATGCCTCAATCTTTTGCACTTCTTTGGTAGAAAGATAAGTGCATGGTCTCTGACTCTAGAACATCCACTTATATTAAGCTTTTCTAGTAGATTACAACCACATGCTAATGCCTAGAGAGATTTATTTGTCACTTGTGTGTTGTTTGAAAGATGTATAACATGTAAATCATGGCAATGCTTTGCAACCATTTCTACTACTTGTTCATTGAGTTGGTGTTGATTTTGACGTAAGTTAAGAGACTGCAAACAAGTGAACTTAGGAACAGTTGATAGGACCAAGTTGCTCAAGTTTCGCTTACACCTACATTGCAAAAAGATTTAGTTACTGCATTTGACATCAAAACACTCATGATGAAACCACTTTAACACCTTTCAAGGAGAAATAGAGACTGAAAATATTATATATGGTGCAAAGACTAAATTCCAGGTAGAAATCATTCATCCAGAGAAGACCTACTATAAGGACATTTCAATAGAAAAATCTTTGCTTAAAATGGAAAAGTTCTTCAGGAAAAGTCAATTGCAATCTCCCTCTTCAAGATAGCCAACATTTAATCTGTAGATAATAGACGTTAGCTTCAGGTGATTATAATTTATAACTTCTGCTATAATTACAATTTTTAAGAGAAAAATTTGGTTTGAAGACTTTTAACATAAACTGGAGGCATAAGAACAACTTAACAGACCACAAAATGAAGTTCTAGCTATACTATTCACACACAATTAATATAATTCCAAGAATGGAATTTCAACATGATAGTGAAGGACACACATCATTGGCTGAATTTACAAACACACATTTGCATAATATTTCCCCCTAATGAAGATCAAGACACTAATCTTGGGGTCCTAATTTCTGGAATAATGTTAGGAATCCAACAGGAATTCCAAGAATGGCAACATTGCTGCAAGGAATGGGCTTCAAAGATAGTAAGGTTCATACTAACACAACAAGCGATAAAACTGCCTGCTAATGATGCCTAAAAGGGGCTAAAATGCCTTGGAATGATGTTCAATCATAAGTATAACAGAAAATTGATGTCAAAATTTTCAGAATCACTACCACTGCTCACACATTTCCTAGTAATCTCTTCAACAATTGCTATATAGTACAATAAAATAAATCCCTACCCTACACCACAAGCATGTTGTACTCTCCCCCAGAAGATTCCATGCCATATTAGGTTAAAATCAATAAGCTAGACTCCAAAAGCAAAATGAACACCATGATTGACGTTTTTGAATTTTCAGCTATCCTGTAAATACTGTTATTCCTGATCACTCTCAGGCTTACCTGCAATGTTATAATGTTATAGACTTATTCACTTAAAATTGCAGTATTTATCTTGTCCCTTTCAAATCCCATAAGCATTCAGTAGAGTAGCAAAAAGTATAAGCCTTCTAATATTCCCAACATGTTGAATGCCATAAGTGAACTGACTTTTAAGGCAAATGGCAAGAAGAAATAATGGCACAGAGGCATTCCCCAGAGAAGGGCACTCCAAAGCTATCAAAAGACATGAAGAATAGAAGAGAAGCAAAGGTTTGGATGTAGTAGCCAATCCAATAGCCATGATCCAGGACAGTAACTTGTTGTGCTGACACGAGTTACATAGTTGAAAGTGAACATCGACACTAAAAATAATGATCCAAAAAGGCACTGCTAACCACAAGAGAATTATTGCAATGGGGATAAAATAGTCTTAGAATCAAAGCAGCTCATGAAAGTAAAAATAAGTAGGATGGAACAATTCTATGACACTTCGTTGAAGATTCACAAAGAGAACAATTGATTAGGAGTTTGTTTGTTATTAAAATAAAAAAAAGCTCAATAAAAGATCAAGAAAAAACTTACATAAATTGTTGGTGCTCCGCCTCTCAACAACTGGGCCTTTGGATTGTTGGTTCCTTTTCAATTTGGTGAGTGGATCATTCTTTACCAACACATTTTAAGTTCATATATGAATCTTTTTCTTTAAAAATTTGAATTGTGGTTCACTGTTTTCCAACACGTTCTAGATTACAAGAAGCAGATGCATGCAAATATTCTAGCTTTGCAGATATTGTAGCTTTGGTTTCTTTACTCTAATTTTGAAGCTCTCCAAAGTGAAATAGGCTGACACTTGATAATGGTATAGTTTCGGTTTCTTTGCATCTTCAAACTGTCCAAAGTGAAATAGCATCGCACTTATAAGAGTTCCACTTTTTCTAACCACATCTACTTTAGAACCATTCCAATTTTGCCCCATCTGCCACTATCATCGCAACTATGATAGTGGAACTGGATTAATCGCCCTTATCGGTCCAAACTTTGTAGCTAATTATATTTTAGAAAATTCATTTTGTAGGCAACATTATTATGCATAAATATAAACTTTTTTTTTTCAATAAATTTAGAAGTTATCACTAATTACATTTGAAATTCAAATGAAAGTTACGTATCACTAATAAATTTAAACCAAACTAAGTTTGAAAATTTAAATCCTCTTAATCATTGCAAGTACAATTAAATCTAATTAAATTACTTTATTAAAAACATTTAAACTCAAGATGAATAGTTATGAATTTATTTATTCATATTCTATGAGTGAATTTTGAAGCTTCTTATTAATTATTTAAAAATAAATTATTTATTAAAAAACTTATCCAAAATTTTGTGAGAGAAAATAAATAAATAATTAAAAAAATAAACAAATTAAGATATTTGTTTTATTTCTTTAAACTTAGAAGAGATTTAGTATATATATATTAAATTTCATTTAAATAATAAAAAAGAGAGTAAATATTTAATCATAATAATTTGATTTTTAAAATGTTCTTCTAGTTTTGTAGGCACCTTCTTCCTTTATGATGTTTCCAACTTAGGTAGTTATTTTAAGCATATTTTCACTACCAATTCAAACTTTGTGAAAGGAAAAATCAAGTAAATAAATGTAATTTATAATTTACATGATATAGAATTTAATTGCAATAATAAAATAATTTCATTACATATTTTATTATATTTAATATTTGATATAATATAAAAAAATAAATACATTTGTTATTAAAAAAATATAATCAAATAACATATAAATAAATATTTAATCTCTAATATTTTATTTCATAATTAATATTGTAATATAAAAGATGTTATTTAAAATAAATATATAGAAATTATTTAAAGTGCTATCTCAAAATAAATAGAAAAATAAATTTAAGTTTGTTACTAGTAGAAAAAAATAATAAAAGACTATATTCATGAAGTGAAAAAAAAGTAAAGAAATTAGATTCTTTTTAGTTTTAATTACAAGTTATATTTTTTTCATCAAGTTAGATTTTTTCTTTGCCCAATAAAAGACTATATTCATGAAGTGAAAAAAATAGAGAAATTAGATTTTCTTAGTTTTAATTACAAGTTAGATTTTTTTTTGCGCATCTCCCATCTATTATCGCAACTATGATAGTGGAACATTGCCTTATTGGTCCAAACTTTGTAGCCAATTATATTTCAGAAAATTCATTTCTGAAATATGTTTTGTTATCTAATTTACTTTTTTACTTTAATAATACACAAATATTTGTTAAATAAAACATAAAAATGATCTCTCATTCGTTAAGAAATAAAGACCAAATAAAAAAAAAAAGACCAAATACATACATAAAAAATATATATACAAATATAAAAAAAATACTAAAAAAATAAAAATCCAACGTCACATTAACTCACATTATTTTATTAAAAAATACATAAATTAAAACATTTCCTCAAAATAAACACCCAACTAAATAAAAAAACTACAAATTTTACTATTACACTATTTAATTGTCTTCTTCTCTCTCATTCAGTGAATTCAAAGTGGGATGCACTGTGTATTTAAGACTTTTTTAATCAATCATAAAGTTGTCTTATGCCCCATATGAGTTTTTAATGTTGACCCGCATAGTACGGCACGCCAACGACATCAACGGTCCAAATTCATTGCTTACTCCACACATCTCGGCACGCACTTTAGTGCAATTGCGGGCCAGCCAAAGAGTGCGGTTTCCAACTATTATAATATTTGCTTTTTGCTTTGCACACGCCACCATGTTGCACGATACATTTCAGGTACTTCCACCAATTCTACTTGACAAACACACTCAATTGTAAAGCAAAAAGTCAATAGCAGAATAGCAGAGGCAGCTTTGGTTGTCATTTTTTACTTTGTTGTTAACTTTATCTTTAAGTTCATAATATTACTTTCACGTTTTCAGATTTGGGAGAGATTATATCTCGTGACCTCTTGTCTATAACAGAATGCTTTAGCCAATCGAACAAGGCCTCCACATGATCGATTATTTTTTCACAGAATGCTTTAGCCAATCAAACAAGGCCTCCACGTGACCGATTATTTTTTCATGTGACCAGTAATTCTAGTGCGAAACAGTCTCTGGTACCACAGGGACCGGGGGAGATTAGACCTCGTGACCTCTTGCCTATAACATGATGCTTGAGCCAATTGAACAAGGCCTTCACGTGGAGATTAGACCTCGTGACCTCTTGCCTATAACATGATGCTTGAGCCAATCGAACAAGGCCTTCACGTGACTGGTGATTCTAGCACGACACGACCTCCGGTACCACGGGGATGAGGGGAGACTAGACCTTGACCTCCGGTACCACAGGGATGGGGGGAGACTAGACCTCGTGACCTCTTGCCCACAACATGATGCTTTAGCCAATCGAGCTAGGCCCCCTGCCCCAAATATTTTTGTATTGACATTGTATTGTATTTAATGATTGTTTTTTTTTTTGCTATCTAGATTGTGATAATAGATCATAGAGTATGATTTGAAACATTGATGAAAACATTCATACAATCAAATTCAAAAACTTTAAGCTAATAATTAAACTATTGAACTTGTACGTAAAGATAAATAGATACACTTTATTATAAGGGAAAAATGATTAAATTTTTTCTTTTTACTAAAATTGATAGCAAATTTGAGCACTTTAGACATGATTGGATATTTTGGATATGCAAAGATTTACTCCAAAATAGTCATGAGTTTCTAACGCTTTTAAACATTTTTATTTTATTGGAGGGGTGCCCAATTTGACATGACAATAAAAAATCTCTTCACATAGCCACGACCACTTCTTTTAGATTAAGGGGCTTGACTTCATTACTATATTAATGATATCAAGTTTCCACAATCCATATCAAATTGATGTTGCAGCGGTTTCTGGATTAGATTGCATGAGAGTTTTTTTTGATGCAAAAAAACTCACACAATCTAATCCAGAAACCGCTGCAACATCAATTCATTACTATATATGACAAAACCACTTTTAGACCTTTCAAATGACATTGCCTAACAATTAAAGATGTTGATAAATGATGGATTGTTAGGTGTAATTTGAAATGCTGATTGGAAAATATACAGAATAGAATCTAAAAGCAATCTTAGCAATCTTATAAAAACAATTGGACCCTCCACAACTACTTAAATTAACTCCCATCCACAAATTCATTTAGGGGAGACGACCCACTAGTTGTGCATGTTCTACTAGTTGTGATACCATTTGTTGATTTAACACCCAATATTTATAATATTTACTACACGTGGTTGTGATTTTGAAATTGGTAGTGTTGATCATAAGTACTCTAATTGAATGAACTGTATTCATTATATCTAAAAAGCAACAATTCATTTGATAACACATCACCACATTAACAAAACATGTCTTAATGCACAACTATTGCTTTACTTTTTTTAGTACCTTTTCAAACAACTCAACAAAAGACATTTTGCTGTGACACATATTTGATAATATGAACCTGAACTTTAATTATATGAAAGAACCTTCTCCATCAAACAACTCTAAAAATTAAGAGTGATTCGAAATTATCACATATAATTTTGAGAGACACAAAATCAAAATATTCAACTATCGAAACCTCTTTCCATGCTTAATAATTTGATAGCTTTTTTAAGCATACGTACCACTTTTTACTAGGTATGTATTTTACAAAACCTCTTTTTTATTCACATAACTTGTAATACCGTGCAATAGTTGTCTGCCTTAGATCACGGGACTCGTGAAAAATAACAAAATGAATTGGCTAAAGTAGCGCAAATTCCCTGTGACAAACATATATTGTTAATGGACGGTGTACATGCACTCCGAGCTCTATGGAACGCACTCCAAGCTCTCTGGATTGAATCTGCGCATTTAACGTTTGGAAATATGCTGGTGAAAGCCAAATTTTTTTGACCCGGATTCCCCGTGGAAAAAGTGTATGTAAAGCAAGTAAAATATATGCTTAAAATCATTTCAGCTTCAGTAACAGAGACCTCATTTAATTAAAATATATGGGGAAAATTCAAATATTCCCCAACGAACAATTTAAATGGAGACCGCTATCTAACCTTCTTGAAAGAGCAAATTTTACTAGGTTTGAGTCAACATCTGCCAATCAAATCAGATTCGATAAAACTTCCATTCCACAGGCAAACGCTTGTCCTTTGCACTGCTGTTGATATCTGTTTTTTTTCTATTTTTTTCTTTACAACCTGTTCGTTGGATCTCTTAGACAAATGCGCATTGAAGAAGTTAGGGTTTGTCCTTCCTGCAAATTAATCCTATGGAGCCACTTTTGAAGGGTAGCTGCCAGCCTGATCTCACAGGCAAGTAGTTGGTGCCTGCAATATTAACTCCTCTCCTTCTTCTTGTTTTTCGCAGCAGCCGGTCATATTATTTTGTTATATATATATATATATATATATATATATATCTGTGCATGATGTTCAAGTGGTTCCTTCTGCAGAGGCTTTGGGCTGGAAGACTGGTTTCTGTTTTGGGTTTTGAAGGCGGTGATGGCTCTGCTGAAAAGTTTCTTGCTCAAATGAGTATTCCATTTGATCTGTTTGCTTCATCAGTGCCATAAAAGTCAGACTTTTAGGTTTCAAGGCTCAGAATTAGTGATAAAGTGTTGAGAACAGTGTATAAAATTTGAGGGGAGGGTGTTTTCTGCTCAGTTGCAATTTCTCAAGCCTAACAGTAAACATACTACCCAACATCTCTTGCAGTTTAGAGCTATGCACTGCATGTACTCTTTGAAAATTGTCATAGCTTAAGTTCTTTTATCGTTATTTCGTTCTAACGATGTATCATAGAGTATGATCCAAAATATTGATAAGGTCTTCTCTCACTATTTCATTCTAGCGATCTATCATAGAGTATGATCCGAAATATTGATAAAGAATTTGAGCTTTTGGATTATTCATCGTACCATACAACCTAGGTAGTTTTAGGTTCTCTTTCTTTTCAGTTGCAGTGTCTAGCATAGATGTTCCCTTGGTGTTGAGTTGGATGGAAACTGAGATTGATGGAATACTCATTAAAGCAAGAAACTTGGCACCTGAGGCAGTTGGAGCAACTTCAAGGGCAGATAAATAGTTACAGGAAAAATGATTTAATCAGAATGGAACCATGGTTTCTTATTCAATATGTATGTGCTCCATCTCCATCTCTTTGCTTACTCTGCACAGTCTTTTATTTTCAACTTAGGGTTCTGTGATTTTAACTTATCAAATTAAACTTTTTGTTTCAGTTGTTTCTCGTTGCTTTTATTCTATATGCAAATCTATCACATAGTGAGCAAAAACAGCTTTTTAAATTTCTGTTATTTTGCTTTTGCTTTTTCTTTTTTTCAGTTTTTCTTTTTCAGTTGATGCCTGGTTACTGTCAGGCATGCATGATTACAATCAGCATAACAAAGCTTTGAAATATCTATTGCAGAATACATTGAATGGATGGTACAAACTTTGTATATCCGTAATATATACCTTAAGTGGGCTTCATCTAATCACTATAAAAAAGTTGCTTTAATGTGAGATTTTGATTTTTGTTTTATATATAATGGAAAGTCTTACACTGAAATCAGATTTGTAAGGTATATTTTGAATTATTGTTTACAATCTTATTATAATATATTGTTTATCTAATAATTTTATATTTTTAAGAGTAACATGGCTGAATCTTGACACGTTGTGAAAAATACATATCAAGTAATAATAATATTTATTGAATAGGAGGATTTGAAGTTATCATAGTAGAAAATGTTACTATAATGAAAGTTTCTGATTTCTTATTGATATTTCCATTTGTATGATCTTGTAGTGAATTTATTGTATTGTAAGGTATATTTTGAATTGTTTTTAATATTTGTTTAAATTTATTACTATTGTTTAATTAATAATTTTATATTTTTTAAGAGTAATATGATTAAATGTACAGTAAGTGAAAGTAGATTGATTGATTATTTAACAAGAGTTTGGTTTTATATAAATTAAATTAAATTATTAAATGAAAAAATGGAGAGGAGGTCATCTTTGATTTGATAGTTCAAGTTGATGAATGTTGGTGGAATCAATTGCACATTAGAAAATGTATGAAAAAATATTTTGGAATAGAATCTATATCACACAAATAATAGAGAATAGCATAGTATGATAGAGGCATGCATATTGTGATAGTGACCAAATACAAAATTAAAAATTGTACAAGAGTATAAAAAATGAACTATAGATTAGAAACATGAAACTATAGTAGTGATGCCATTGTTCTATTGTAGAGGTCATCCTTTTTGGTGGCTACTTATATAGTGCCGCTATGGCTTTTAATTCCAATGATTCCAAACTTTTATAGTTAGTTTACCTTCCTTTATTAATTGTTCCATTGTTTGTAAAACTTTGGATTTGATGTACCTATACAAAGATATGAAGATTGGAATATATAGGGAGGAGATGGAAAATTATTGTGGCTTCTTGATAGCCTATCACAATTAGGTCCATGCTTAGCGGGTTTCAACCTCAACATAATATAAATTAAAATTATAGGTGTTTGCAAGCCTAGATACAAAGGCATTGGTAAATAGAAATGTTCAAAATATCTAAATGCTTCTAGATTTGTGTGTTAGTTTTCTTGTGGATGGAAAAAGATATTGGAAATGGAGTTTGTCAAGTTGCCAAGGGTGATGAATAGTACGAGGCTATAGATTTTTTTATAGTAAAATGAACTATTATATATCATAATAATGGAAGAATTGTTAAGAGCTACAACATTCCATAAAACTCACAAGGAGATAATAGCCAAATATTAGAGTTCAAAATTTCAAAATTATTATGTGAGACTTTTAAAATGCTGAATTGTTGTAAGAGATCCATAGTAAGATTTAATGTAGTGTTTTTATAGAATTTGCACACCTATAGCTAAATTTTAAAAATTAAAAATTCCACAAAATTAAAATTTTATCTATTTTTAAATAATTTAGTGCACACTAACACTATGCCAATTTTGTTAACACCTAGATGGACATAATTTTTAGAATGTAGGGAATACTAAAAAATGAATATTGGGCTAGATCAGGTCCACATAGCATCTTGACAAAGGTTTTTGAAATTTGAGAGCTAGCTAAATAAATCCTAAAAAATATCAAGGGAATGCACACTAAAATGAGTGTGCAATATAGAGTAGAAATTATAATCTAGGCAATTTTTGACTCTACATTTTATCTCCACTTTAACAAGCTTGTGACACAAATTACAATGTGATAAAGTAAAATTTAATGAGATAATAATTTAAAATGAGTTGATGAAACAAGGATATATGGGTGTTATGCCCCTATATTTTCTTCTTTGATCTATTTTCTAGTATGTATTTCTCATTTATAAAGCACAAACATAAGGGAAAACAATTAATATTCATCATAATAAAATGAATCCATGCTAAAGATAAAATATCATATATTATCTATCCTTTTCATTATTAGTGTCCTTGGTTGAGTAGTGAGAAAGAAATGAAAGTGTAATAGGAACATAGGATGAGAAATCGACACATGTATAGATGGTAGTACGTGTAAAATAAAAAATTAAGCGATGTTAACCTCTATATTGTATAGATGGTAGTAGGTGTAAAATAGAAAATTAGGCGATGCTAACCTCTATATTGTATAGATGGTAGTAGGTGTAAAATAAAAAATTAAATGATGTTAACATCTATATATTTAGAATCTACAGACAAAATGTCACGAAACTCTAGTTTGCATCATCTTCAAGTTTCTCATGGTTTAGCCGCTATAGGTGCCCGAAAGTGAAGATTTAGTTAAAAATAATAATTTTAGTGTCCAGTTTGGCCAAAAATTGCAAACCACTATTGTGGGATCACCCCCTTTTTATGTGTTGTCCACCTAGTCTCACATTGTCATCTTGAAAAAGTAAAATTTAAATATTTTCCATTTCTTTGCATATTAAGAAATAAGGAAAACAATAAAAATATACAAAGGGAATAACATATGTCTGGAAAATAAGCTAATGTTTGTAGGTGATTTGCAACTTTAGATTTAAAGATAAGTTATTACTAAGGTTTAAATTTAGTTTTAATACAGTTACATCAATTTAGGGTATAATCTTGCAAATGACATAACAACTATATACACAAGGAATGAAGGTATTGTAATGTCGTAAATTGCATCCTATGCAATTTAACATTACATACACCTTCCCCTTAGTTACAATTACAATAATTATGCTCTTTAATCCCACTTTCAACCCAAACCATCTTTCAACTCCTGACATGTCCAATTCCTCGATGGTTAAGTTTGACTTTCACATGGACATGTGTGCATCGTGTAGATGTCTGCATGCCACACTAGTGTCCCATGAAAATCCATGACTATGTTAGCCATTGGAATGTTACACTTTCCATGTTTCAATACTGTAACACCTTTGTCAACCTACACTTTTGATGGGAACTATTTGAGAATACTATTTTAGAACCAAAAACCTTCCCTCTTTATTAAGATTTTGGATTTTGGAATTGGATACACAACTCTCCAACATTCTATAGAAGAATCTATCTCTCTTTCTCTCATTCACAACTTCCTATGATTCCATTGTTCCACCATTGCTACAATCACAATGATATCTTGTAAAGCTCCATTGTTATCATTTGAAGAAAAGAAGTCACTTTCATCTTGAGGATTCTTGCTTCTTCTTCATTGCACCAACAAGCTACTTTGCTTCTGTGCTTGGAGGTGGTAACTCTTTGAGATTCTCTATTGAACATATTATCTTCATTTTGTTAGCATATTATTCTTAAATTGTTATTTTATGTCTATTTCTACCATCTTGTCTATGACTGCCCATGGAGGTGGGATCACCAAAATAGGTGTTTGACTGAGGCAAACTCTTTTATAGCCACCAAACCCCTCTCTTTGGTCTTATGTGTGTAGGTACAGGTGAAGGAGCTATTTAGAGGGAGTCTTTGATCTTGTTGGATGTTTTCGATGATATTCTAAACTCTTCCTTGTCATTCTCATTTAAATCCATTTAGCATAATTTTCATTCCAACAATTCTATATTTGTTGTGCAATCACATTTTATAGCCATTCATGTCTAGAACATTGTACAAAATGTTCTTTGTTTCCCTATGGAATTTTATGTTTTCTGTCCATATGGGACACTAGTGCGACATGCTGTCATCCAATAGCCAGAAATTTGTCCTAGATAGAGAGCTTGTCAAATTGTCTAAGAAATCCCTGTGCTTTGTAATTTTAGTTTTTGAGGTCTAAAGAGTTCAAATAATTTTTTTGCTTTATTAAAATACACACTTAATTAATTTATAGGTAAACTTGAAGGTCACAATTACTTGAAGGCTTACTTGAGTGGAGGGTTGAAACTTGAATCCTTGAAGGATTTGATTATCCTTCGTTGCTATTCACTTTTTATACTCTATAGGTGGTAAGCTTGAATGGAATACAACTATTATAGAAAATAAAATCACTCTTTTAAAATTGCTACACGATTTCTAAACACTACTACAAGACTACTTGACTTTCCTTGCAAAAGACCCTATCCATAAGCTTGATTTAGTTCTTGTGGAAATTTGGTACCTTACTGAACTTCAAGTGCACTTTAAAATGTTTAGTTCACATAGAAATGTTTGCACATCGTATAGTGATGACATCATTGTGACACCATCTTATCCTTGCGAACTACTTGTGCTCAACTAAACTAGACTTAAATGGAAATCTTGAATAATAGTTCACATTGGTAGGTCTTCTTTCATATGTAATGATAACATAAACATACATCACAATGAGGCCATATGTACTAAAGACCTAATTGAGAACCCTCTCACATCATGATGACATAACCATTCCCTTTGGAAAAGTCATTATTGGTGCAATCCATTTGAACCCGACCTTAGGAACTTTTACACAATTGGTTCACTAATGGTTTCTTACATGCCAATAATAGGTAGAATCCCCACATTTTCAAAAAAATAAGCACCCATTTGAACCTAACCCAGGACTTAAGATAAGAGATTGTTGGAATTTAAAATTCCCTCTGTGTATGTCAAATAACAAGTCTAAAGGTCTTGCAAGAGATCATCATGCATTTGAACTAACTTGATTGAACATTGAAAGATAATATCTGATACAATTCAAATGCCTACATGATGACCCTCCTACCACTGCATTAATTGTCTACCTAGCATTCTAAACATTGAAATAATTCAATTCTTTTACAAATTTTATGGATCTAAAAGATCAATTGACCTATAACATTTCATCACAACATGATTCTATAAGAGTGAGTCAAATATTTCAAGGTGGTTAAAGTGAGAATTCTTGAAGATTAATTAGTAAAAGAGAACATGTAGAGAAGACTTGGATACACATCCAGAAGAAGAATATCCATGCACACCACATTTTATTGATATAATTGAAAGGTTTTATCCACTAATCTCAAAATTTAGGTATGTATTTATGTAACCCTCAATGATTTAAAAAAATCAATCATTCTTATGGAAATCAAGGACTGAATTCTCATTGTTTAGAGGTCATTATTAATTAAATGTTAATTTTAATTTCATTATATGCTTAGGGATTAAATACAAACTTTGACCTAAAAAATATAAATAAAACCCTAGTGCATTCATCCTATAATTATAGATATTCCTGATCCTTGTAGGGTTTAAGTGAACCAAAGAGTGAAGAAAATGAATAAATAATTCCAAGGCATGACCATTCCCTCACAGATAACTTCGAATTGTGGATAAGAAATAGACACTGATAAAGGGTTCATGTAAGCATGGATGAATTTCACCAAAGAATGAGAGATCCCAACTAGACTCCATTGGTAGGGAAGATTATTCTAAATGGATTAGATAAAAATATTGCATTCCCAATGTCTATGCATTGTCTATAACTTGTGTTGGAATACATGAAATATGATACAAAAACTAAACAAGTGAGGGTCAATGATGGAGTGTTTGCAAACTTAAGTGAAGAAGCTATAATGTAGTTATTTATTTAATATTCCATTTTAGACCAAAGTGGTGATCATACCAACTAAGGTTGCAAAAGAAAAAAAATGATGAAAATACAAAAAGAATAATCAATATAAAATGCATGTAAACAAAACACAAGTCTTTGCTGAAACTACTCAAGACACTCCATAGGAGTGATTTTCATAATAAAATTGTGGACATGGTAATGTTATTGAGTAAAATCTTTGGGTTGCCACATGTTGCAATATGGTTCTAACATAATTAATCAATCTCAGCTATATGGTCCAAAATGGTTAGAGCTAGAATTTTCTTCATTAAAATAAATAACATAGTGTTATAGAAGGAACCATTCAAGATGGTTGGAATTGTGCATGAGGATGTTTGAGGCACAAGGGGTTAGTTTCACATACCCCAAAGATAAGACTGTAAAGAGGAAAAATATAGATGATTCAATTTTTTATGATTTCCTCATCGAAAAGAGGAAAACAAATGTTTCCCAAGTAAAATAGAAAGAGGAAGAAGTTGATACTACTGAGACTCCTTTGGTACCCAAGGATACAATTGTAACAGGTTCCCAAGCACTATCATCAATGAAGCAACCAAGAAGTACCTCACTTGTGATTGTAAAAACAATGGGTCTCTTCTACCACTCTTTCTATGGAACAACAAAGAAAAACAATCATAACATACATCATTCAGAGACCAACAAAGGATAAAGAAAAAAATTTAAAAAAAATGGTAAGAAAGTGGAAGTAAATATACCCTTTACTTCTCTTATCAAAAGAAAACCTCTGTTTCCCCTTTAGTATCACATATTATAAGAATAAAAAAGAAAATAGAGAAGGCACATTTGGATAGGGAAGGAGAGATATTTAGTGTAATGGAAGAAATGACAGCCAACTAAACTCCATTTTCATCACTTGTTCCAAGAAAATAAAGATGAAAATAATAAAGTATTGATAGTGGTAGCTTGTTGCAAGCTTAGTAGGAGCCTAGTGAACTACAACAAGCAACTCAACCTAGTGAGAAGAATGATGATCAAAATTGTAAAACCATTGATACATTAATTCAAAAGGTTATCTTGGAATTACCTCAAGGGTTAGAGGAACCAAACAAAGATAAAGAATTTGTGAATATTGAAACCCATCAATAAAGTAACATATAAAGTCCTCTAGAGGAACAAACGAATGAGCAAATGATTGGTGACATAACACATAAACAAGAGGCTCAAGATGAGATTACTCAAGAAGTACCTTATGAAGAGGAAATGAATACTAATATTGAGGTACTCATTGATGAGGAGCTACTTGAAGTAGCTAAGGAGGTTGAAAGTAATAGTAAAATAGGAAATGATCTAGTGCACCTTGATTTCTAGCCAGGAAAAGATGTTCCAAGCTCTTAGAATATAAAAGGAAATCCATCAAGAGAAAGTAGAGACTGGAAGCATCTTATCTATGAGAGAAAAAACCAAATGTGGGAGTAGACACAAATACCCCATCTTGGTTAGTGAGTAAATTTTAGTCCAAGCCACCAATGGAAGTAGTTTGAATTGACTTGAAAAACATCATGTATAAGATTAAGACCCGAAGGTCTAAGAAAATGGCGAGAACCTTATCTTCAATAACATGAGATGCTACTAGTTCTAAGATCATGCAAGCTTCCACACCACTAGTGCAAAAGGATAGAAACGATATTCAACTCCCATAGACTATTAGTTAATAACTATAAATCTAGGCCATTCTACTAAGGACCAAAAAAATATTGAGCTTAAATCTAATGCGGATGCAATGGTAGAAATAATGGATACAAATAAGAAGAAGAAACAAGAATTGAAAATACAAGTTATTGAACTCCAAGGTTATATCAAGAAGTTGGTGTGACCATACTAGAACATGGAACAAATACCTTCCAATCTTGTGTTACTTTCATGAGATAAAATAACATCTTTGGATAAAATGAAACATGAAGCTAAGGTGAGAAATAAATGGATTAAAGAGCTAATGATACAAGGAGAAGATATAATCAAAGTTGATATTTATAGATACAAAGATGCATTTAATTGGGAAAAGAAAGAGAATAAACTCAAGAAGAATTATGATGATAGATTAGAGATAAATTATATAGAGCTAACAAGGTTAAAGGATGTTAAAAATTTAGATGGTAGCCTAATATTGAAAGAGAACATGTAGAAACAAATGAAGCTATTCATTAAATCAAAAAATGGGTAGAGCAGTTGAAGCTTGAAAGGCATATGATTGAAGAGTGTCAAGGTATAATGGAGGTCCTTAAGAAAAAGGCAGGAGATCTAAGGTACAAATATTTATCCATCATTGATGGGATACCAAATAGAATTAATAACATAGATAATCTGTACGATCATGGGCCTATTTTAAATTCAAAGAATTTTTTTCCAAAGCCTTAGATGATCCCATCAATAACTTGAATGGAGATGTGCTAAAAAAGTAATGGAGAAGAGAGTGTTGATCAAAGAATATAAAAACAAAACTAAGGGAAGAAATGAAGAGGTGATTAGAATGATGAATATTTATGGTACATATAAATATGTGTGGAACATGTCCTTTGACCTCAACAAAGAAGGGATCAACAAAGTATTAATAACTTTTAATGGGTATAGAAGAAAGAAAGCTACCTTGGAGAGGAAGTTACAATTGTGGCGATAAAAATGTGAATCACAAAATGCAATCAACATACAAACTCACACTTTCACAATCATGCAATGAAGTTCAAGATCTTGGCTCAAAATATAGAATTTAGATAACAAGCAAAGTCATCATAGATAAGATCTTGGTTTGCAAAAAACTATGAAAGAAAACTAATGATATGATGCAATGATAATGATAAATTATTAGAGATAAATGATACCTATGCTTGACAATGATAATGATAAATGCTTGATAATGATTGATACTGATTGATAATGAAAATGCTAAGACTTAATCATGAAAGTTCTTGATAAATTTTGATAACAATAGTGCTAGGTAACAAAAGTGCTAGTGGTTTTGAAAGAAATGAAAGCTTATTATTTATATGCTTCACTGGATATTTGATCAATGGTGGAGATTAATTTGTAAGATCAATCGATAGGAAAATTAAAGATAGGGTAGGACCAAAATTTGAATTTAATAAAGGAGGGAAAATTATGAGAATTAAATAAAGAAACTTATTCAATTCAAAATGATATTTAGATAAATAAATAAATATTAATTTATTTATTTTAGAAGAAAATATTTAATTTATTTAAAAGAAGAGTGTTAGCTAATAAAATAATTTTTAAAAATTATTTAATTATAGAGGGCCAAAGATAAGTTGAATTTAATTTTAATTAATGTTGGAGGGAAAATGATGATGAATTAATTAAATAATTAAAAATTATTTAATTGTTATGGATGACAAAAGGAAAATGTTAACTTAATTAAATAATAATAAAATATTTAATTAATATAGATGGAAGAAATGATAAGGATAATGATGAAATGATGAGATAAAAATGCATCAGTCGTTTTTAGGTGTCTACAACAATTAAAGATGATAGTGAAGCAAAGTAAATTGTGATTGTTATTCAGTTTTGTAGACCCTCAACCATCATTTAGTTTTCTCATAGTGACCAATGTTTTTGTTGAGTTTTGGATTCTATCTTCTTTTGGCACATCACTAAAGTGTTTTGAGATGTATCCAAAGATATTGAATATGTTTCCAACTAATAATGTTGTAAAGGTCTGAATCTATAAAGGAATATGCTTCGACTCTATTACCCTCATTTTTTACTCACATTTAAAAAAAAAAATTGCATCAAACTTATTATTAGGATAATCTGTACATTATCAAGTTGTCATCTGAAAGCCTTTTCATAAGTTGTTGAGTTGTGTCCCACTTGCACAATTCATCAAATCTTTCTCAAAATATCACAATCCTACTTGATCAAAAAGCTTAGTGATGTCAAAATCCATATCTAGTACTAGAATGAAGGATGTTTATGCATTGTTCTATTTGTACCTAAAGTTAACTATGGGCATTAGTGAAAATCATGAAAACAATTAAATTTCAAAATAATATGAATTGTTCATGCAAATGTTTTATGGAAATAATCTTGATGATGTCACAATGAATGTGGAAAGTTTTTGCATCAACCCATCTCCCGTTTTTCGAAATATTAAAGTTTCAATGTTTTATGACTAAATTACAAAAACTATTAAATTAAAGGTTTTATTCAACCAAAATGAAATTATATTTCTGTGTTTTGATTGTGATGGTACTTTTATCAACCTAGAAAAAAATGTCATAGAAAAGTGTTGATCTAGTTAAAAGTTATGTTTGTTTTTTGCTCGCAACCTTTAGAGCTTGTAGGAATTTATCAATGTACTTATGAGATTAAATTTTTTCAAAAGGCATGGTTTCATGATAGAGTTAGTAAGTTTTAAAGGAATTAAAAAAGAGTTAGTCGACTGAAAGAAGCAAAGGATTAGTGGGGAAGATTTTAAAATTCTGAAAACTATGCAAGTTAGAATTTGAATTTTGATAGGCACGCTCTTTGTCTAAATTCTAACCTATACTCATGTGCTATATTTTTCGAACTTCTTAACTTGCTTGTTTTTTACCATTAAAAAAAAAACTGGAGAATTCCAACTTTCTAACTCCTATACTGGAATGCTCAAGAATTATAACTTTCTAACCACAATATTTTGAACATAAATAAGAAAATGGTTCCTATAACAACCCTTGTGAATTTCAAACCAGCAAATGCCAATGACATGGCAGACATATATGCAACATGCACCCATAGAAAAGGGTATACACAATGCTTATAGACTTCATTCACACATCTTCCATTTCAGCACTTAATTTGCAGAGTAGATTTTCTTTGTTTTCAAATTTCCTTTGGTTTCTTGGTGTATTTCTTGGTCATTATTTTGCTTGCCGGTTACTCAAAACTGTTGTCATATAAGTTATATTTTTTTTAATTTATTTTTTATTTTTTAGATTGCAGGAATCTGTGGATATCTGTCTCTTATAAACTGCAGTGCGTTTGTTATTTTTTTTTAAGTGACTGGTGGCGCTGGTGCGACACGCCCTTCAATTGAAAGTTTCAAATGACAAATTTTCAAAGATATGCAAGAAATGGATTTGTTGAATAGATTAAGAAAGTTCCAAGCAAATGTATTGGTAGGAGTAATGCCAAATTCCCTACTTGTGCTAGTCTCCTCACTACCTGTGCATCATAGGGAATGAATGATTTTGTCAAATGTTGAAGTTGCAAGTGCTCTAGTAGACATATGTATGGTTTTTGGAGGTACATAGAGGAGGTATGCGAACTGTTTGACAGAATACCTCCAAAGATATTTTATGTACATAGAAGGCATGTAAACTGTTTGACATAATGTTGTGAAGAGATGTCACCTAATGGAATGTAATGACTACAAGAGATGCGCGACAAAAAGTTGTTTGAAGAATCTGTTTGAAACAAAATTACATAACCTTCACCAGAGAACCCTATGGTGACCTCTCCAGACATAAAATTGTTTGATAAAATTCAGGATTGTTGAGGGCGCGACAAAGGTCTGTAGAAGAACCAATGTGCATAATGCAGGCATACAAAATGTGTTCACACAGACAAGACATGCAGACTGTTTGATAGAATACCTCCAAAGGAATGCCACATCATTTAATGCTGCTATAATAGTAGCATATACACCAAATGGATTTGTTGAATAGGCTGCAAAAATCTTCAAGTTATTTGCACACATGAAGACTAGATTCCAAAACCTTTGTTCGTCATCCTCATTGCTTGCACCAAGATGAGAAATTTGGCTCTAGGAAAATTTACCGCCAGCAATTCATCTATGGAAAATTCACTGTCAACAATTTACCATGGGAAAATTTACTGTCATGACAAATTCACCGTCAAGTAAAATTCACCGTGAATTTGTCATGGTGGTGAATTTTCCCACAGTGAATTGCTGACAGTGAATTTTCCATTGATGAATTTGTCGTATGCGAAAAAATTTAGAATAAGATATCAACATCATCAAAAGCATTTACAAAATGGATTCGACGAAAAGCATTTGAAACTAAGGTAAATGTTCTATGCTCAGTGAACATGTATGCATAATCTGGAAGCGTAGACAATGCACACACATAGTGCCTCAAACATGATGTAATTTCATGGAATGATATGGTTGCGGGATACACAAGAAATGGAATTTTTCAGAAGACTTTAGAATTTTCAAGAAAATACATTGGTAGGCATGAAGCCAAAATCCATGACCTTTGCTAAGTGTCCTTTTTCTTGCTCCAAATGGGAGATGTAGAACAGGGTATGGACATAATCAAAACATAATGATAGAAGAATTTATATCATATGTAATTGTTTTTAAATTCTCATGTGGAACCATATATATATATATATATGGCATGGGTCTATTTGTTGTATGTAATGATTACTATTTCAAAGTGCAAAAGCTATCTCATGTAGTAGTGATTTTTTATCTAGTTATTCATGGGTTTTGAAAAACCTTCTTTCAAATATGAAATATAAATATCAAGGTTACAAATCCATCTTAGTATTAGAGAGTACGCTTCCAACTATCTTAGATACAAAATTGGGACATATTAGTATTAAAGATTTTTGGAAAGTTATGGAAGAAGGAAAGAGATTTCAGTTGGTACAAAAGGTGTTCAAAAGTGGATTAGCTTACGCTGTAGGTTATCTGGTGGTAGTTCAATGTCTTGATCTTGTCTTGGAGTGCACAAAAGAATAAAACTCAAAAACCAAAGAAATTCATACTACGGATAGTAAGTTGGTGGTGAAGTTTGACACCATTTCTCTCATAATTATTTTCAAGTTGCCTCTCGGAGACCAATTCACGAATATAAGTAAAAAATATTTTGGAAAGTATTTCTCTAAGAATAAGAATCAATGCCTCAATATCATAGCTATAAATTGGTTGATACCCCCCAAAGGAGGAAAATATTTGCTGCCAAGGGTGATGTATAGGTCTCTTTTTATTGATGATATTTCCAACATGGTTGTCCTCCTTAACAGGTTGATGGGTAATAAAACTTAGACAATTTTGAAACATGGATGTATTTGTTTATCACCATCGTTTGTGTAGATAATCAGTTTATTGATCAAGGAGGTATTATTAGCAATAACTTGCATAGTCAACTAACTCAATTTGAGTCAAACTAGTGTTTTTATGTCATCCTGTCTCTTTTACGCTATCACACATATGAAAACTTGTTCGGGGCTAAATAGCAATAGAATATATGGCAAAACGACTCAAATTTATAATTTCTATACATAGTTATAGCTGGAACAAAGTTACAAAAAATTTCAGACTGAGAGAGCTATAGGGAAATACTAGACTTAGAATATCTACAAAGGCAATGACTCTTATCAGACTATGAGATTTATTTCATTCAATTTTCAAGGTTTACCTATATTCGAGTTGGAGGCTTCAATGGGTATCTATATATGTTTCCAAGATATACTGATGAAAATCTTATTTTGATTGATTTGTGTAGGCATATTAGTGTTGTTAATAAGAGGTGTAGAGATAAGAGGAAAAATGGAATTCCTTTCCCTATTAGCCTTAGTCATTATAGTTGCAAATCTATTTTTAATGCTCTAAATATTGAGCGATCAATTGTGAAGCTAAGTTTATATTGTTACACCATGAGGTTTCCCTTAGATGGCAAAGGGTATGTGAGGATGATTTTGAAGTTTGAAGAAGGGATTGGATGAGGCTCACAGTTGAACAAATTAGAGAGTATAGGTTAGGTTGGGATGTTTCTAAGATCAAAGATGATAGATTAAATTTGATTGGTCTTATTTATTTTAAAAATATTTAGATATAGCCTTTTCCACCTATTAATTGGGAAAATCCAAACATGAAAGAATTAGGTGAGAGGACAACTCATATCATTAGGAGAACAAAAGAATGGGTAAAGAAGAGGGTATTTGAAACCATGGCTACAAAACTAAAGGATAAAGATAATCATTCAAGGAAGAGGAACACCACTCAGGAGGGTTTTTCTTATTCTACCATTTCTCATGTCTCAATTTCAGTCTCGAGTTCACAACAAAATGTTTAGGGAGGTGGTGATGATGAAGACCCAAACAAAATGAACAACCTTACAAACACATGTGAAATTGATCCAAAGATAAGGAAGAAGAGATCAAATCTAAAAGAAAAGTCATTTAATCCAATTCAAGGAGTTGAGGAAAGAGAATACATAGATCCTCAAAGAATTGTTCTAATGATGAGGAATTAATTCCCTCCATTTCTCCCTCTATTCTTATTATTGTCACCACCTCGTGATGAGCCCCATTTTCTCTTGAAATGTAAATTGGTGATGCACTTCTGAATGAGTTTCCTAGATACAAGTTGTTACTAATCCTCTTGTTGCATTTGAATCATCATCTATGGATATCCCAAGTTCTTCATAGGTGCATGATTCTTCATGGCTACAACAAAGTTTGTTAAAAAAAAGGAGAGTTATCTAGTTAGGGGCTCCTAAATTTGACACATTTGCTAATTTGATTCAAAAGTTTAAGAAGTTTAAGAGAACCAAGGTTACATCAAGGTTGACAGTTGGTCCTTCATCCAAGAATATGTATGTTGAAGGAGCTCAACCAACCTTAGAGGAAAATATGGATGAAGCTAATGAGAGTGATTTTGACATCATTAATGTAGATCTCGGCCCCTCGACACATGAAGGTGATATTCATAATTTTTAGGTGTCTGTAACAAAGCTAATTCATAGAATAGAGGAAGAGAAACATATAAAGGATCAACTAAAACAATAGTTGCAAGTGTTGACATCTTATCTCAAATCTATTATGGATACATCTTTACCTATAGATGTAACCCCTACCTCTGTAGTTCCTATTTTAGAAGGTGTTATTGAGAAATTTATAGAAAATGTACATCAATGTCAGTCATATGGATAGGTAACCGAGAAGTGGGTGGAATAGATGAGAGCAGATGCTCTAGATTTCATAAGAAAAGCTAGAAAAGTGTATGAAAAATAAAACATTAAGAAAGAATAAATTGCGAAGGAATTGAAGAATATGAGAGAAGAAGAGAAAATTTGGAAGGGAATTTTGAAAGACCTTCAGGAGATGATTGGGATGGATGTTAATGTTTTGATTATTGAGAAGATTTTCCTAGTATAGGAGAAAATCAATCTGATATGGGGTTTCAAAGTGTGGAATGGAAAGTCATTAATATCAACCAAATTTTGAAAGATGTATTGCAACTTGATAAGCTTGGTTGTCATTGATGTCAAAAGTATGTTTGAGATTGTTGCAGTGTGGTTGTCGTTGATGTAAGAAAGTTACTGATATCAAAAGAGTGTTGTATTCTGGCCATTTGGTTGCCAGAGTCTCTGAGAAATGCTCCACATTTCTCTGTTGGTGATGCTTTGTTCCTATGGTTTGGAAGATAGCTTTCTGGTATGTCAAAGCATGTTCCAAGTTTCAATTCATTTGGGTTCCAGAAAGATGTGTTTGTGAGTGACAATTTGAAGACAGTGTTGATTTTGTGAAGGTGCTTTCAGAGGTGTAAAAGTTGGCTCTACATTCCTTCATGTTTAAATCTATGGTTATGTGGTTCAAAATTTAATTTTATAGTGTGGTGAAGGTGCTATATCCAAAGTTTCATTTCATTAGTCATTTCACAGAGAAAGTTGAAGTTGACAGAGTTCAGGATTGTGTTGTCCGATGACTGGTTTCAATGTTTGTTGGCTTGCGCCAACTTATTGCTGCATGAAGTTGTGAAATGGCTATATGAGAGTGTTCTTGAGTATCATATAATGTTTTTTGTTGCTCCCCAAGGTGTTGTCTAGTTTCTCTGGAATAGGTTGTGGTTCAGAATGAAAGTATTGTTGGGTTATGCTTTTGCCTAGCCAACTAAGGTATGTTGAAGGTATACGCTACAAGTTCAAGGTTATGTGGAGTTCATAGAGTGTTTGAAGGTGTTGTATGGGTCATGTCGACTCATCTAGAAGAAGCGCAAGTAATGTTCTATTATTTATGTGTACCACAAATGTTGTGAAGGTCGACATACTTCATGTTTCATGTTTTCTTTTTAAGGCCGACTTCTTTTGTATTTGAAAAGCGTACAAATGTTCATTGAAGACCAAATAAATGAAGAGTTTTTAGGAATAGGTTAAGCATGTTTTGGAATCCACAAGGCGTGTTCCTCTTCCTAGTGTTGTGTGTAGTCCTTTTAGCTCTTTCCCTCTACATGTTTCATGTTGTTGTTTGATCTTTGACCGAATTGTAATTGTAAGATTCTTTGTTATAGGCCGACATATGTAATGTAATCAATGTAATATCATGTATATATTGTAAACCTAGTTGATGTAGGTCTATTGTGTTGTCAAGGATGTGTAACACATTATGATATTTGTGTAAGTGACTGGAAGAGAAAGAGAAAAAGTTGTAGATCATGTCTGGATTCAATTTGATCATATCTCTGTGATGGGAGGGAAGTGAAGAGTGTGCCTAATTATTTGTTGGATGCAGCGATCCAAAGGAAAAACTTCTCGAAGGCTGAAAGTAGTGAGCTGATAAGCTACAAAGAATACATTTGAAGAAGTTGCAGAAGAGTTGTCAAAGCATAATTGCAATCATCAAAATAGAAAGGGAAAAGTAGAATTGTAATCATCAAACTTGGATTAAGCCCAATTGTTAGATTCAGAGAGTGGAAGGATTGTCATGCTGTAATATTTTCTGAGTTTTTTCTCATTTCAGGGAGTAGTTGCTTCCTTGGGTTGTATCCTTAAAACAAAGTTTGAAAGGAGTTGTAATTTCCTTGGGAGTGACCCTAAAGCCTATTTTCAGGGAGTAGTAGCTTCCTTGGGTTGTAGCCCTAAAACAAAGTTATAAATGTTATTCATTTGTGAGGCTAGATTAGGGTATTAGCTCCTAACAACATTTCTCACCATGGTTTTTCCCCTCTGGGGTTTTCCATGTACATCTGGTGTTGTGCATTGTTTCTATCTTTCATGTTCTTGCTTATGTGGTAAATTTTGAAGTTCCTTTTGTTTTGAAATTTTTGAGATTTGATAGAATACTAATCACCCCCCTCTTAGTATTTTGGTGTATGTTCAAAAACTGGTATATAAGAGCCTGGTTCCTTAGAATAAGTCTAACAACTTGAGGAAGATCCGGGATGGCACACAAAGGGTCTCACACGGTGCCTAGGTTTGATGGAACAAATTTTTCTTTTTGGCAATTCAGGATGGAATCCTATCTGTCCTCTTTAAGGTTTGGTGTTTGAAAATATTTCAAAGATGGTTATGTTGTTCTTGCTACTCCTCCTACTGATCTGAAAAAAAATAGGGCTTATGAGAATAATGGAAAAGCTAAGAATGATATCTTGAGTGGGCTAGCATATTCTGATATTGTAAAAGTAAAGCACAAAAAAACAACAAAAGAGGTCTGGGAAAAGCTCAGTGGCATCTATAAAGAGGAAATCAAAGTAAAGTAAGCCAAGTTGTAGATCTATAGAGTCAAGTTTGAGAACCTAAAAATGTTAAAGGATAAAGATATTGTTGGATATCTACTCTGGGTAGATGATTTGGTCAATTCAATAAAAGGACTTGGTGAAGATCTTGAAGAATATATGGTTGTCAAAAAGGTATTGAGATCTCTTCCTAAAGATTAACCACCACAATTTTCTCAACCACTCGTAGACATGCATGAATGATAGAGTACACCTTCAGCTCATTGCATCTGGAAACTCAACATTTAAGCTTTGCACTAATCTACCACATTCACATCACACACACTCACTGATTCACATCAATCTCGCATCTATCTGCTCAATTTCTTTGCACTTATATCTCTTTGTACTGTCCTTTCTCACCACTAACTCATCTTGTATTTATAATATATTCAACTTTGAAACATATTCAAAGTCAGCCATCCAACATTAAATTCAAATTAGGCTGAATCCAAAACATCCTACGGTGGAATTAGAATGAGGGTGACCCAAACACATGCTTAGTGAGGGCCCAAATAGATCCAACAAACTACATCAATTTCAAAGATAGTGTTTAACACAAGGTCGACCAAACCAGTGTAAAACACATAGAAAAATTAAGTGCACGAACCTTCTAGATACTGAAATTATCTTCAATACAATCATAAAAAACCCAACTCTGGGTAAACCCACAAAAGTGGTTTACAATTCGAGTGAGGAAGGAAAAGTTGCAAAAAATGACCCCATGCAATTTTTTTTGGTTTTTGGGGGTTTGAACAAACTTTTGGTTTGAGCGAACCCAAAGGGGGTTCACTAGAACTCCCCTTCGAGCGAACCCATTAAATGTTGGGTCCCACATTTCCCAAAAAAATGAGCAAAGAAAATGGTTGTGGAAAGGGGGTTCACTCGAACCCCCCTTTTCCCACCTTCTCACCCTCTAGCACCAAAAAACTCCAAAATTTTTCCCTTCAAAGCTTGGGTTGAGGATGAAAATGGAGGAGACCCAACAAACCCAACTGGATGATGGTAGTCCTCAGAATGAGCTATCCAACAAATATAATTTTAATATGTTTTGGTTTTATTATGTAGTTTTTTTAGTTTTATTAAACATAGGTTCTTCACTGAAAATCAAGCTCTCTGTTCTGCACATGTGGAAAAATAGTAGATTATCAATTTTTTATTTGAAAAATATGAGTGCACCAGATATTGAAGTCCTTGATCCAACAATTTTTTTTTGAATTTCGATACATACAAAAAAAGTTACGTTGCATACGGTCCGCCTATGTATGAATTATTATTGGTTTGACTTCGAAGCTTGATTAATGAAAAAATATTTAATAAAATACTATGAAACTAATTGGAAGCACTAGATATCGTAGTTACCAATCTAAATTCGAAAAAATTAGAATTTTATCTAGGTTCATGGAAAAAATTTATGTTGTATATGGTGAGCATCACTCCTTAAAAAATGGTGTTTATTGAAAAAAACTAGTTTTCGAATGAGATGGAAAAAGAAGTGCAATTTGATTCCAAAATTTAATTTTTTTTTTTTAGAATCTACAGAAAAATGTCACAAATCACTAGTTTGCATAATCTTCAAATTCCGCACAGTTTAGCTGCTATAGGTGCTCGAAAGTGAAGATTTAGTTAGAAAAAAATATTTCAGTGTCCAGTTTGGCCAAAAATTGTAAACTAGTATTGTGTGATCACCCCTCTAGAATCGCAAGTCATATGAATTCATCAAAGAGAAATCCAGACCAACAACTTTTCTCCTAGACCTCAACTAGAACACAAAAAAACCAAAGTTCACAACTGGTGAACATAACTCGCACTACACAATGAATCAAGAACCAAAAATATGGATATAGCAGTATCCAAAAACCATGACCAAGATATCTAAACCACACAAACATAGGAGCAAATACCAAAGAAAAACTTAGAGAAACCATTGAACACCTACAACCTTTCTTCAATACAATTTTCTCAATATCCTCAACATATACAACAATAACCTGCAACCATGACATTAATGACAACAAAAACCAATTGATTTAACCAATTGACCAGTTGACATCAATGAAAACACCTTCACTATTTTCCATTCTTACAAAAATAGCAGCTTCCAATGACCATAAACAATACCTTAGATCCTTACTAGCATAGCAGCACATTCCAAAGCAAAACCTAGAGTAAACAATGAACACCTACAACCTTTCTTCATTATAATTTTCTCAATATCCTTAACATGTACAGTCAATAGCCATTATTCATGACATCAATGACAACAACAACCAATTGAAAACTAGTTAACCAATTGGCATAAATGACAACACCTTCATACTGCCTTCATACTTTCAACATCTCCCCCTTTGTCATTGATGGAAACACATGATGTGAAAAACCATCAAAGACAACACAACAAATCTGGACACACTTTCCATGATTTTTCTTTCTCCCCCTTAGTAGATAAACTTTTCACATGATACTTTCTTTCTTTTCACATATTCCTCATCACCCCCTTTGACATCAATGGCAAAGACAAAAGATGTTTTACATTGATTTCCCCTTTGACATTAAGAACACAATACTCTTTCAATGACAACACATGACACTACTTACTCCCCTTGAGAGGTAGCCACCAAACATCAGTCCAGAAGAAAGATAGATCCATAGACGCACTAGATTGATGCATCTCCATATGCATCTAGTTCAAGAAAGGAGGGGAAATGACCCCTAACTTCTCCCAAAGATACTCAAAAGTATCTTTAGGAAGAGCCTTTGTAAATATGTCAGCAACCTGATCCTTCGTAGGTGCATACTCAAGTTTTACTTCATTCTCCACAACATTCTCTCTCAAAAAGTGATACCTAATAGATACATGCTTTGTCCTTGAGTGCATCATTGGATTTTTTGAAATGTTAATTGCACTTGTATTATCACTGAAGATATAAATAGGATCATCATATATTACTTTGATATCTTTCAATGTTTGTTTCATCCAAAACACTTGTGTACAACAAGATGCTGAGGCAATATACTCAACTTCAACAGTGGATAAGGAAATTGAATCTTTCTTTTTACTCAACTGAGCCACCAATTTGCAACCAAGAAAGAATGCACCACCACTAGTGCTTTTTTTGTCATTTACACAACCTACCCAATCTGCATCTGTATAAGCACTTAGTGTAAAATCAGTATCCCTAGAATACCACAAGCCATAATCTAGAGTGTCATTCAAATATATAAATATCCTTTTAACAGCATGCGTTTCCTTAGGGTCTTCTTGAAATCTAGCCACAAGACAAACTGCATGCATAATATCCGATGTAGTAGCAGTTAAATACAACAATCCTCCAATCATAGATCTATATTTTCTTTGATCAGCCTTAGGTGAATCATCATCTTTACTCAATTTGCAACCAGTCACCATAGGAGTGCATACTGGTTTGGAACCATCCATCCCAAACTTCTTCAACATTTCTTTCAAATATTTCGACTGTGAAATAAAAATTACTTTTTCTATTTGATTGATTTGTAGCCCAAGAAAAAAATTCATCTCACCAAACATAGACATCTCAAAATCCTTTTGCATCTCTTCAGCAAACATCTTGCACAATTTTTTATTTCCTCCAAAGATAATGTCATCAACATATACAACCACTATCAAGATCTTGTCATTTTTAACTTTAAAGTATAAATTACTATCTGTCGTACCTTTATTGAAACCTTGTTGAACCAAATATCTGTCTAACCTTGCATACCAAGCTCTAGGAGCTTGCTTCAATCCATATAAAGCCTTTTTCAATCTGCAGACCATATCTGATTGATCTGACAATTGAAATCCTTCTGGTTGTTCTATGTAGACTTGTTCTTCCAATTCACCATTCAAGAATGCAGACTTTACATCCATCTGATTTACCTTGAAATATTTATGAGCAGGAAATGCTAAAAAAATTATGATAGCTTCCATCCTTTCCATCATAGAAAAAGTCTCCTAAAAATATATGCCTTCTACCTATGAGTAGCCCTTACACACAAGTCTTGCTTTATTTCTAACTACTTCTTCATTCTCATTCAATTTGTTTCTGAATACCCATTTTGATCCAATTATGTTTTTATTTGCTGGTGTAGGGACCAATTTCCAAGTTTTATTCTTCTTAATTTGTATAAGTTCTTTCATAGCTTTCATCCAATGCTCATCTTTACATGCTTCACTTATGGTCTTTGATTCAACCTCAGAAAGTAAAAAGAGATTTATCTCACTAGTAGTAGTAGCTTTGCTTCTTGTTAATACCCCTTTCCTCTTATCTCCAATGATTTGATCTTCTGAATGATTATTTTTTACATATTTAGGTGTCTTTGGGGACACCACCAGAGCTTCTTCTTCTTCATGCTACTTCTCCTATTCTTCCACAATTTCTTCAACTTCTATACAATCAAGTTCATCAAATACATATCCATCAACTTCAATTGAATTCTTCACTGCTTCATCAACCTTGACATTTGTGCTTTCTACAATATTTCTCAGTATTTTATTGAAACATTTGTAAGCTTTGCTTCTAGTAGAATATCCAAGGAAGATAGGTCTTCATCACATCTAGCACCAAATTTCCCTAAATTTTCTTCATCCCGTCTGATATAACATTTGCTTCCAAATACCTTGAAATACTTAATAGTAGGAATTCTTCCACACCATATCTCATAGGGGGTCTTAGTGTTGTTAGCTTTCACCTAAAATCGATTGTACACATAAAAAATGATGTGAATAGCTTCTCTCTAGTAAAATTTTGGTAGACCAGCTTCAATAATCATTGATCTAGCAGCTTCTTGAATAGTTCTATTTTTTCTTTCAACAACTCCATTCTGCTAAGGAGTTCTAAGAGCAGATAACTATCCTTTTATTCCATGAAATTCACAAAAAATATTAAACTCATGGGAGGTGAATTCACCACCTCTGTCAGACCTCAAGTATTTTATTCTCAAATTTACTTCTTTCTCTACTATAGCTTTGAATGCCTTGAATCTATCTAATACATCATATTTGTCTCTAAGAAAAGTAACCCATGTATACCTAGAGTAATCATCAATCAAAAGCATAAATTACCTTTCACCTTGTATACTTCTCACTCTTGTAGGACCATAGAGATATGTATGAATCAAATCCAATAGTCTGGTAGTAAATTATTCCTTTGATCTGAATTTGTTTCTCGCTTGCTTTCCAAACTGACAATTCTTGCAGATAGCATTAACGGGCTTTGTAATCCTTGGTAAATATCTTAGAACTTGTATTGCATTGATTCTCGCCATATTGTCAAAATTCATGTGACATATTCTCTAGTGCCATAACCAACTGTCATTAATCTGAGACATAAAACACTGTCCATCAACGCCCTTAAGTTGATATATATTCCCTTCAGACTTCTTTCCTGCATTAATCATTGTTTCGGATCCTTTCCTGATTTCACATCTCTCATCCTCAAATACAAGGTTATATCCTTTACTGTACATCTTTGCAACACTCAAGAGATTATTCCTTAAACCCTTAACATGGTAGACATCATCAATATTATGCTTGCCATCAAAACTTACTAAACCTATTCCACAAATCTTAGCACTAGTATCATCTCCAAACTTAACTAAGCCTCCATCATATTTTTCAAGTTTAAAAAACTTACTCTTGTCATCAGTCATGTAATGTGAACAACCACTATCAACAACCCAGTAGTTCTTTTCTTTTTTAGCATGAAGAGAAAAAATTACAGTAGCTTCAACTTTCTTTAGAGGAATTTCCTTCACCTGTCTTTCAACATTAGCAGAAGTAGATTCATATTTTATAACAAAGAACAAGCATTCATTTCCATCAAAATCTCCATAATCACATTCTTCATCAGAAATACCAACATCCTCATTTACATAGTATGCTCTTTTAATCACTTTTCCTTTGTTTTCTTTGCTCAATCTATATTTATTCTTCTTAGGTCTTTCCAAACATCTTGAAGAATAATGGCCTATTCCTCCACAACTAAAGCATTTAAAGGGTAACTTACCTTCATACTTACCAGATCCTTTCTTCATCCTTCTCACAAAGTTAGCTTCTACTTCATCGAGGTTCTCTTCATTCAGATCATTAGCTCTTGTAGCCTTGAAAGTAGTTTCTATCTTTAATCCATTTCTCAAGCTAGTCTTTCTCATTTCATAAGATGTTAGAATTCCTAATAACCGATCTTTAGTATATGTCTTGTAATCTTTGAATTCCTCAATAACAAATACCTTTTCACTATATGCATTAGGGAGAGTTCTAAGAATCTTTTTCACAATCCTAGATTCATCTATTGTAGCACCAAGTCATCTCATCCCACCTACTAGCTCATCCACTCTCTGTACATAGGATTTAATGTTCTCATCTTTAGACATATGTAGGATCTCAAACTGTGCCTCCAAATTCTGCAACTTTGCTTCTTTGACCTTTTCATCTCCTTTGTGCATCTTTTCTCAAGTATCCTAGACTTCTTTAGCAGTCTTCAAATTTTGAACTTTTATCAACTCAAAATGTGAAAGATTATTCTTCAAAATGTGAAAGATTATTCTTCAAAATGTGAAAGATTATTCTTCAAAATGAATTTTTCCTTATTGTTTGCTTCGTGCATCTTGATTTCATTAGCTATACTCGAACCATTAGCATGAGGAGTGTAAGCAGTATTATAGGCTTTTTCAACATCATATCCACAATACTCTAGATATCCTTCCATCTTTATTTTCTAGATAGCATAATTAGTTCCATCGAACCTAGGATACTTAAAAGTGATCTTGCTTGCCATCTCAGACCTTCCTTAAGCGGTTAAGCTCCTCTCTAGGGAACTTGGATTTGATACCAATTGTTGGAAAAGATAATTGAGAGGGGGGTGAATTAGTTGTAACAAATTAAACCTTTAAAAGCTTCCACCAGAAATTAGATCAATCACAAATCCTTTACTCTACTAGTATGATTAATCATTAAATGCAAAAATAGAAACTAAAAAACATCACACACACACACAATAACACCAGATTTACGTGGAAAACCCAATAGGGGAAAAACCATGGTGAGGATTAGCTCACAATATAGAGAATATCAAAACCGATTACAAAGGCTCATTGCTAGAGAAGGATCGCTACCAAAACATGACTTACTATCCAGATAAGGACTCACTATCCAACAAGGGTTAACCACTTGGAGGGCTCACTGTCATAGAATTACAAGGAAGATATAAGAGATTTGTTACAAAGAGAAAACAATCTCAATGCAACATAGATTTCCACCACAACTCACTAAAACACTTGTAGACATGCATGAATGATAGAGTAGACCTTCATCTCACTACTTTCACAAACTCAACAATTAGATTTCACATTGATCTACCCAAACTCACATCACATACACACAACTTCACATCTATCTTGCATCTATCTTGCTTGCATTCTATATCTTTGACATACATCTTGACTTGTATTTATACCATCTTCAACTTTGAAACTTATCCAAAGTCAGCCATACATCATTTGCATTTACAAATTCAAATTAGGTCGGTGCCAAAACATTTTGTGGTGGAATTAGAATGAGGGTGACCCAAACACACGCTTCATCATGCTTCCATAAGCTTCAAAAGTAGTGTTAAACATAAGGTCAACCAAACTAGTGTAAAACACATAATCAATTAAGCACACACAACCTCAACACGATCCAATCTAACAAAATTAAATTTGACATGATCTCTTCAATTTATCCTAAAAACCACAGGTCATAAGACTTGAACAAGAAGAATTACAGAGTAACAACATTTCTCCCGGACCTCAAGTAGATACACAGAAAAACATAGTTCACAACTGGTGAAAATAACTCGCACTGTACAACAATCCAGAAACCCAAATCTTGGATATAGTAGCTTCCAATGACCATTAACAATATCTAAGATCCTTACTAACATAGCAACACATTCCAGAGAAAAACTAAGAGCAAACAATGAACATCTGCAACCTTTTTCATTACAATTTTCTCAATATCCTTGACATGTATAGTCAATAGCCATTATTCATGACATCAATGACAACAACAACTAGTTGAAAACTAGTTAACCAGTTGACATCAATGAAAAAACCTTCATACTACCTTCATACTTGCAACGCTATTGTTGTTTTTGACAATGGTACTTTATTTAAGAACAAAGAGGTAAAGCAATTTTTAGAGAAATTTCACATTCAACATCAATTTTCTACACCTTACTATCCTCAATCTAATGGCCAACTAGAAGCTTTTAATAATACTCTTGAATTGATTCTTTGAAAAATAGTGAATAAACATGATAAAGATCGACATACTCAATTGACTTATGCCTTATGGGCCTATCACATGAATTTTCATATGACTACTAGCACAACCATGTACAACCTTGGTGCAGGAGCACCCAAGGCCTTCAAGGAGCTCTTCAAAGGTTAGAAGTGTGCAGGGGTCAGGAGGACCTTTCCATCAAATCAAAACATCAATTAATGTATCTTGGAGCCTATAATGGCATTTGGAATGAATAAAGGTAACGTGACTATCAAAAGTCCTAAGGGTCTTGAAAGGACCATAGGACCAAAAAAAACTTGTAAGTGGACCAATAGTGTCCAAGGGGTGTAGGTAGGTCTATAATGTTTTAATTAGATCAATTAAGGTTAAATATTGAAGTTTAAATAGTTTTTTTTCAATACAAATCAATAAAATGTAAGTTTGGAAATTCAAATATTTGAATTCCAATTTGGGCGGGTAACTAGTCTTTATGAGTTTTAATCACTTTTATGCAACTTAATCAATACCAAACGGTTTGGGAAGTTGGGGATAGGATATACAAAGCCAAAATAATCATTTGTATGGAGGTTGGGTGTTTGGAGCAAGGACTGTACAGATTGCTACAGGAAATAGTGAAATAAATACAACTTTCTTGCAATTTCTTTGAGTTTTTTGATAAGTTCTTGATTTCCATTGAAGTTATGATCATTTTTATTGCTTAGGAACTTGAAATTACCTGTTTTGAAACCATTATAGGTTCTGAGAGCAATAATAAATAAATTTTCTGTACAATACATTGACTGTCCTAAAAAAAAACATAAAATTTACACTAGTTTGAGGGTTTATCATGGATAAATGATCCATTTCATGGGAGTTTATGACTGTATCTTGTGAAATGGATCATATTTAACATGTACCATATTGGAATAACAATATAATGTGCAGGAGAGATGAATACTATGGTGTACACCAAGATTTGACTGTGGAAAGTGCTTGAAGTTGGAGGCTAGGGTATAGCAGCAGAAGATTTGCCTTAATGAGGGGTCTGTTTTTGAGTTGGGATAGATTAAATATGTTTTCCTAATGGTGTAGAGTCAATGAGAAAGTTCTGGAAGTGATTGGAAGGTTAGTTTTCAAGAAGCCCTAGTTTTGAGGCAAGTTAAGGAGGGTTTTGTGTTTGAGCATGTTAGGGGTGTCATAGAAGACTAAAAGTTTGAAAATCCTTGGTTTGGGGATGTTTTAAGAGAATTTTGAAAGTTTCATGGTCAGGGGTTGAGTTTAGAGAGGGGTTGCTTTGGAAAAGAGGGCTAATTAGGCCTAGTTTTTGAGGAAACAACAGATTTTGGTTAGTGTGTTCTGAAACAAGTGCCATCAGGGAGTTGATATGTTGTTTTCCATCATAAAAAAAAACTTAATCAGTCACTAGATTGGATGTTCCTTTGGAAAGTTTGAGAGAAAAGTCAAAAGTCCTTCGCTAGAGGCCTAGTAGGGCTAGAAGGCTACTTAAGGTGGAAAAGTGGATTTTGTTCAAGACAGAGGTTTGGGCTTTGGGAAACATTCAAGACAAGTGTAATTGTTCCCCTTAAGATCATTCCTAGGGTTTGGATCCATTGGGGAAGGATTTGATTCATGAGTGAGCCATTTAGGCTTTGTCTCCATTAGAGTGCCTGGAAGAGTGGTTGAGATTGTGTCTTGCAAACCTTGAGAACTTTGTGTTTCTTTCAAAGTCCCAAACCCTCTACATCAGAGTGGTATCAGAGCCATAATTAGGTCCTTTAGGGATTGAAAAATGAGCAATGGCACCTAAAAATCAATTGGCAAGAGAGTTGGAGGAGTTAAGGGAAATAGTGGAAAGGGAGAGAAGGGAAAGAAGAGAACAAGAAGCAACAAGAGCAAGAGAAAAAAGGCAATGGAGAAGGGAGAGAGAGACCATGCAAGCAAGGATAAATAACCTTGAGAGGAGTAGGAGGAGAGAAGAACAAGAAGACCAAGAAAACAATGAAGATGAAGAAGAGCATGTGAGGGTAAATCAGGAACAACAAGCAGATGAGACAAAGGACCCTGAGGAAAGGAGGTTACTGAGACTGTTGAAGGTAGTACAAGGTCATGGAGGAAAGAGCCACATAGATTTTCCTATCTATCAAGGGAAGATGGATAGTGAGGAGGTGTTAGGATGGCTTGATGCCTTAGAAAACTATTTTGAGTTTGAGGAGATGGATGAAGAGAGGAAGGTTAAGTTTGCCAAAACCAAGTTGAGAGGTACAACTTTGACATGGTGGACTAGTTTTTAGAATGACAGGATGGCTAGGGGATTAGCAAAAGTTTCTACATGGGCTAGGATGAAGAGTTTGGTCAAGGAGAAATTCCTACCATCTGATTACACAATTCATGTGAAGAGGATGAGGCAGAATTTAAGACAAAAGGACATGGATGTGATGTCCTATATTGAGAAATTTCACAAGCTTAGTATTAGAGGAGGTTATGAGGAAGAAGATGAGAAAGTAGCCAGGTATATCAATGGCTTGAGGTACAATCTACAAGATGAGATTGGTTTACAATTGCCAAGGACATTAGGAGAATGTTTTCAATTGGCCATTAGAGCTGAGGAAAAGGTGAAGAGGAAGCAAGAAAGATCAAGAAATGGTGGAAGAGGAGGTAGTTCAAACAGGGGGGGTAGAGAGAACAAGGACAAGGCAGACAAGAGCAGCAATGACAAAGGAAAAGAGGTGTTTTCTGATCAAAGAGGTGGATACACTCCTAGAGGAGGAGGTAGATTTGGACAAGGTAGAGGACCATTCACAGGTAGGTGTTTCAATTGCAATGAACCAGGGCATCCTTCCTTCAAGTGTCCTAAATGGGAACAAGCTGATAGGGGCAGAGATAGGAGAGCTAACTTGGTACAAGAAGAAGAAGATAAGAAGGAGGAATCAAAAACATTCATGGCAGACCTTGTGACTGATGGTGAGTTTCTTATGGTCAAGCAAGGAGAAAGACTTCATCAAGAGCCAAAGGTACTATCTTTAAGACTAATTGTCTCAGTCATGGTAAAATATGCAGATTGCTCATAGATTCAGGGTCACATAGCAATTTAGTTTCAGTTGATATGGTAACCAAGTTAGGGATTGAAACATTTGATCATCCTACTCCCTACAAGGCCACTTGGGTAACTCAAAGGCATCATGTAGAGATTGGTAAGAGAGATTTTGTGGATTTTTCAATTGGATCTTATCATGACAGGGTGCTTTGTGATGTCATTCCAATGACTTGTGGTCATATCATCTTGGGGAGACCATGACAGTATAGTAGGCAGACATTGCATGATGGTTTTCACAATACATATTTGGTGCATAAAGATGCTATTAAATTCAAATTAGTGCCTTTGCATTTGGAGAAGTCAAATGAAAGTTTTATGATCTGTTTTGAGAAGAGTTTGCAGGTGAATAAGTAGGGTAAGATAGGTAAGACAGGGGAAGATACTGGTTGGAGGAGTGATGAGTTGCAGCAGGGTTGTGGAGCACACAGTCCTAGAAATCAGAATTTGTGGGACTTAGACAGTGTCAAGGTTGGAGACATTGAATGCACTATAGTTGAGGGTGATAGAGGTGGTGTCCTTTCACAAGGGAGTTAGTGGAATGAGGGTAGGAATAGGGCACAAAAACAAATTGAGTTCAAACAGCTAAGAGGACAAACAAATCACTGTTTTGGTTCTCACATGATGAATGACAAGAGTGCTGATTGGCAGAAGAGGAAGACAGTGACTTGGGAGATTACATGCCCTGTCATTGGAAGATGAAAACATATGAGAGCAAGGGGTCTTTTGGTGGCAACACATGGGATACTTCTTGGGGCAAGAAATCTTTCTTTCTTGGGGAGAATGGTGCAGGAGTACCCAAGGCCTTCAAGGAGCTCTTCAAAGGTCGGAAGTGTGCAGGGGTTAGGAGGACCTTTCCATCAAATCAAAACATCAATTATGGTATCTTGGATCCTATAATGGCATTTGGAATGAATAAAGGTAATGTTACTATCAAAAGTCCTAAGGGTCTTGAAAGGACCATAGGACCAAAAAAACCTTGTAAGTGGACCAATAGTGTCCAAGGGGTGTAGGTAGGTCTATAATGTTTTAATTAGATCAATTAAGGTTAAATATTGAAGTTTAGATAGTTTTTTGTCAATACAAATCAATAAAATGTAAGTTTGGAAATTCAAATATTTGAATTCCAATTTGGGCGGGTAACTAGTCTTTATGAGTTTTAATCACTTTTATGCAACTTAATCAATCCCAAACAGTTTGGAAAGAGGACATACAAAGCCAAAATAATCATTTGTATGGAGGTTGGGCGTTTGGAGCAAGGACTGTACGGACTGCTATAGGAAATAGTGAAAGAAATACAGTTTTCTTGCAATTTCTTTGAGTTTTTTGATAAGTTCTTGATTTCCATTGAAGTTATGATCATTTTTATTGTTTAGGAACTTGAACTGACATGTTTTGAAACCCTTATAGGTTCTAAGAGCAATAATAAATAAATTTTCTGTATAATACATTGACTGTCCTAAAAAAGAACACAAAATTTACACTAGTTTGAGGGTTTATCATGGATAAATGATCCATTTCATGGGAGTTTATGATTGTATCTTGTGAAATGGATCATATTTAACATGTACCATACTGGACTAACAATATAATTTGCAAGAGAGATGAATACTATGGTGTACACCAAGATTTGACTGTGGAAAGTGCTTGAAGTTGGAGGCTAGGGTATAACAGCAGAAGATCTACCTTAATGAGGGGTATGTTTTTGAGTTGGGATAGATTAAATATGTTTTCCTAATGGTGTAGAGTCAATGAGAAAGTTCTGGAAGTGATTGGAAGGTTAGTTTTCAAGAAGCCCTAGTTTTGAGGCAAGTTAAGGAGGGTTTTGTGTTTGAGCGTGTTAGGGGTGTCATAGAAGACTAAAAGTTTGAAAATTATTGGTTTGGGGATGTTTTGAGAGACTCTTGAAATTTTCATGGTCAGGGGTTGAGTTTAGAGAGGGGTTACTTTGGAAAAGAGGGCTAATTAGGCCTAGTTTTTGAGGAAACAACAGATTTTGGTTGGTGTGTTCTGAAACAAGTGCCATCAAGGAGTTGATATGTTGTTTTCCATAATAAAACAAAACTTAATCAGTCATTATATTGGATGTTCCTTTGGAAAGTTTGAGAGAAAAGTCAAAAGTCCTTCGCTAGAGGCCTAGTAGGGCTAGAAGGCTACTTAAGGTGGAAAAGTGGATTTTGTTCAAGACAGAGGTTTGGGCTTTGGGAAACCTTCAAGACAAGTGTAATTGTGCCCCTTAAGATCATTCCTAGGGTTTGGATCCATTGGGGAAGGATTTGATTCATGAATGAGCCATTTAGGCTTTGTCTCCATCAGAGTGCCTGAAAGAGTGGTTGAGATTGTGTCTTGCAAACCTTGAGAACTTTGTGTTTCTTTCAAAGTCCCAGACCCTCTGCATCAAAACTTATGTATGGTGTTGAGGCTATTATGCCTTTAGTTGGAGATTCCATATTTGTGAGTTTCCCTTAAAGGGTTAATTGATGATGACACATATTATGTCGAACATCTAAATCAACTTGATTTATTTGATGAGTATTGATTGCAGGCCCTCAACCATCTTTAGGATCATCAAAATTCTATTTATAAGTGTTGAATCCAAGGTGTTCTTTCTCACACTTTTAAAGTGGGTGATCTTGTTCTCTATGAGAATAAGAGAAATGCAGATGTGCCACTAAATCAAAAGGGGAAGTTTAGTGCTAATTGGTTAAGTCCTTAAATAATCACCTTTGTGTATGGTTCTAGTGCCTATGGGTTTTCGTCTATGGATGGTACTCCTCTAAAAGAACTAATTAATGCAATGCACCTTTGCAAATACTATGCATATGATATATGTGGCATGTGCATGCCTCTTGTCCTCCTTTCAGGGATTGTAGTTTGTTATGCTATGACATTCTTGCATTAACACATTATAGTTTTATTTGTGTTATGATGTAAATATGTGTATGTATTTAATTTCTTTAATTAGGAATTATATATACAAGTTTTTTATATCTATGCTATGTGTAAGTGCATTATGTTTGATTAGTTATTTCATGCATGTGTTATATCATTAGACATCAAGTAGGTCATCATTTATGTAATTAAGCAGACATCTTATGTGTTTTTTAGTTAGATCATGATAGCATCTAATATAAGCATACATCCATAAACATAGTTCCATAACATAACAACACATGAAAAGAAAGCATACACATGAAACACATAATTCCAATCCAAAATCTCATGTATATATACATTTGTGTCAATGTCATGTTCATGTATCACACCACTATAGAAAAATCTGGTGCCTATATATGTGTATATGAATTTATACCTTAAAATAATCCTATACAATAATAATATACATCTAGCTGCTAGGGAAGTGGCTACCAGAGCCCTCTCATCTTGGTGATGGTGGAGGTGGCTATTAGATGGGCACGTGTGAGTGGGATAGGTGTGACTACAATATGGACATGCTCTGTGATCAGAGTCCTTGTAACTCTCCTCACAACTCACCTACCTACTACCTCAAGGAATCAACATGCTCTATTAAAGTGTCATCCTTGTATCTCACTACAACTAGCTCATACCTTATTTGTTGTACCTAGGGATGCTATAGATTAGTTAAGGCAATCCTCACAACTTCTAACTATCTCCTAAGGTCATTGAACTGGCTTTGTAGAGTGTCACATGCCTTCTCACAACTCTCAACTCTAATCATTTCCTGGTTTCACTCAGTGAGAAAAAAATGAAGCTCCATATCTTGTTGATCTCATTGCCTAGTCATCAACACTAATTCTGCAATGTGTTGGACTAGCTCCACCTAGCCCTCCTCATAGGTTATCCTTAGATGCACTAAAAGATTGAATAATTGGGCATGATTCCTTGTTGTTGGTGACCTGCAGGTATCTAGGACCTGGCCCCAGATCTGGATAGTTGGGACCGCCTCTGCTATGCATAGAACAAAGAAGTCAAGACACTCTTGTGTAAACATTGCAACCAAAAAGAGAGTGGATGATATTTAAATACCGCATCATCAATATATATACATATTAGAATGTATAAGGAAATAATTGAAATAAAAAAATTATAACCGTACTTGGATCCCATCCTACCAATGTGGATTCGGGGGTACAACATTGTTGATGGATGTGATGCTTAGCCCTATGGTAGCCTTGGAAGGGGGTACAACCGGTCAGGCACGCAGTGGTGCAACAAACTCAGTGGGTGCACATACCAATGAGGTTAATCATAACCACCACCTTGGCCTCTCCTCCACTTAGGATGCCTGTTGGAAAAAAAAGGACACACAACAGAGAGGGGGGGTGAATTAGTTGTAATAGAAACTAAGATTCTTCTTCTTAATCTTAACTTAATCTCATATATGATGAATAAGAAATTAACCATAAACAATCAACACATCAGAGAGACAAAGAACACAAATATTTTTTGTGTGGAAACCCTGTTGGGGAAAAACCACAGTGGATGTTAGTACACAAGATTATACTCTGCTAGAAGTATAAAATAAATAATAAGGGGAATGCACATGCATTCAGGCACATTGCCTAGATCTCATTGATCAATTAAAAAAGAGGACTCACTGTCCAACAATAGGGTTTGGATTAAAACCATCCAAGATTTGTGATATGATAAAATAGCTTCTTCAAAAGCTTGATTACATTTCCAATTAAGCTCAACACTTCTTCACACTTCACACATTCTTCTTCACACTCTGCTCAGCAATCGAATGATATTCGCACATACACACATAGGAGCACACGAAGCATCATCTTCAAAAATGAACTAATCTACCTTATATATCCGCTACATGAAATTCCATCACCACTTCGTCGGCCAAAGAAATAAAATATATTTGTAATGTTGGCCCAATTTTATAAATAAAATATTAATGTGTATCCACCAAGGTTGGCCACAACATAGTGGAGACCCAAATTAATATCTCCAACATAAGAATACTTTAATTAATTACACCTCGAAGATCCACAAAACACTATCAACAACATGTTGGATAGGAACAAGAAAAAACCAAACATGCGCACAAAGATCTTCAGCCACGAACTCTCCAAATAATGTGGATGCACCACAAAGATAGAGAATGATCTAGAGACACCATAGAGCACCAAGAAACAATAGAGAAGCATCAACAACAATTGAGAAAACAAGAATTACACAAACTTCATTCAGGAACACTAACAGAGACCAACAACACACTGTTAGACCACAACATACTCAAAACTTCACGCGGACCTCTAAAACTTCTGGTAGATGATCTAGAAACATTCAACATTAAACCCTTAGATCCACATCAACTAATCTTCAATGTATAGAACACAACGCCTTCTTGACCTGCACAGTTCCACTGGGAACTAGGAATACTTTCTTTTACAATTTTCTCAATATCCTTGACATATACAGTCTTCAATGCACCAAATGCTAATAGTGTTGACATCAATGAAAACCACATATCAGTAACCATATCCACAACATCCAACAATCTCCCCCTTTGGCATTGATGGAAACACAGGATTCGAAAAATACCATCAACCCAACACACTGACTTCTTCTGTACTTCTCTTAACTGAACTTCTCTCCATAATAATTTTTCATAATGCACTTCTCCCCCTTTGAAATCAATGGAAAAGGTAACCATGACCTTTCCAAACACATGCTTTGAACCACATATCTGCACATCTGACTACTCCCCCAGAGTAGCAACCACAAAAACATCAATCCAGATCAGAATATAGAAATGAAGCTCTTAGATTGATGCAAATAAATGCATCTTTAGTTCTTATCAGGAGGGGTGATTACCCCTAGCATCCATCTGAGATACTCAAAAGTATCCTTTGGCAACGACTTAGTAAATATATCTGTAATCTGTTCTTTGGTAGGCACATATTCCAGTCCGACTTATTTCTCATTCACCTTTTCCCTCAAGAAATGAAACTTAATTGAAATATGTTTAGTCTTAGAGTGTAGTACCGGATTCCTTGAGATGTTTATTGCACTTGAATTGTCACAGTATATGGCAATAGGATCTTCATATATCACTCTAATATCTCTTAGCATTTGTTTCATCCATATCACTTGAGTACAATTATTTTCAATAGCAATGTATTTTGCTTCAGCAGTGGATAGAGAAATTGAATTCTTCTTTTTGCTCAACCAAGATATCAGCTTCTTCCCTAGGAAGAAAGCACCACCACTAGTACTTTTCCTTTCATCTACATCACCGGACCAATCCACATCAGTGTATGCACAAAAAGTGAGATCATCATCCTTTGGATACCAAAGTCCAAAGTCAGTCGTTCCTTTAAGATATCTAAATTTTTTTTCACAACAGTCACATGTGATTCCTTTGGATCAACTTGAAATCTAGCAACCATGCATACAACATTCATAATGTTTGGTCTAGTTTGTGTCAAGTAGAGCAATTCACCAATCATTGATCTGTACCAAGTTTGATTTTCCTTTGGAGAATCATCATTCTGTGTTAGCTTACATCCGGTCACCATGGGAGTACCAATAGGTTTGGAGTCATCCATTCCAAACTTCTTCAGTAGCTCTTTCACATATTTGGACCAAGATATGAAAATCCCTTGGTCCAGTTATGTAACTTGTAATCCCAGAAAGAACTTCATTTCACCAATCATACTCATCTCAAATTCACTCTTCATTTCATCAACAAACTTCATACATAGATTATTATCTCCTCCAAAAATGATATCATCAACAAAAACTTCTATAATCAATTCCTTATCATGATCTAACTTGAAGTATAAGTTGCTATCAACAATACCTTTTGTGAATCCAAGCTTCAATAGATATTTGTCCAATCTAGCATACCATGCTCTGGGGCCTTGCTTAAGTCCATACAAAGCTTTCTTCAATATGAAAACCATATCTCCCTTATCTATTAATTGGAATCCATCCGGCTGTTCAATGTACACCTCTTCTTCTAGTTCTCCATTCAAAAACACAGATTTTACATCCATTTGATAAACTTTATAATTTTTGTATGCAACATAAGCAAGAAATAATCTCACAACTTCAATTCTAGCTATAGGGGCAAAGGTTTCTTCAAAATAAATACCTTCCATTTGAGAATAGCCTTTACATTCCAGTCTTGCTTTATTCCAAACCACTTCACCTTCTTCATTCAGCTTGTTTCTGAATGACCATTTGGTACCTATTACATTCTTATCGTTAGGCCTAGGAACTAGTAGCCATGTGTCATTCTTTTCAATCTGTGTCAGCTCTTCCTTCATAGATTCCAACCAATGTTGATCTTGACAGGTTTCAGTGACACTCTTAGGTTCAATCTTGGATATTAGACAATATTTTGAATTGCAATTTTTCTTCTAGTTTGCACTCGTTTACTCTTTTCTCCTATGATTTGAATTTCAGAATGATTTAGCTTTACATACCTTGGAGTTTTGGGACTTACTTGGACTTTTGATTCTTTAGATATTTCTTCTACACTTCCACTTGTCTGAGCTTCATGACTGACTTGATTTATCAAAACAAACTAAGGTTGCTTCACTGGAACATATGGAATAATCTGAAGTAGATTCGGTGTTTGAGTGTTCTTTACTTGGCTTGTAATGTCTTCGTCTGAATCATAATTGCAATGTTTGGATGATTTGATAGAGTCCTCATCAACTTTGACATTTGTGCTTTCAACCATCTTTCTCAGTCTTTTATTATAGCACCGGTATGCCTTGCTCTTAGTAGAATAACCTAGGAAGATCCCTTCATCGCTTCTAGCATCAAAATTTCCTATATCATCATCTCTCTTGATATAACACCTACTTCCAAAGATCTTAAAATACTTAACAGTAGGCTTGTGACCAAACCATAACTCATAAGGGGTCTTACCAGAATTTCCTTTCACATTTACTCGGTTCAAGGTATACACAACAATACTTACCGCTTCACTCCAATACATCTGAGACACATTTCCTTCCATCATCATGGTTTTGGTAGCATCCAAAATTGTTCTATTCTTTCTTTCTGCAACTCCATTCTGTTGAGGGGTTCGAGGAGCAGATAACTGTCTTTTAATTCCATTTTCTTCACAATAAGAGTTGAATTCCTTAGAAATGAACTCACCACCTCTGTCAGATCTCAGGCATTTGATTTTCAGACCTTTCTCATTTTATTCCATAGCCTTGAAGCATTTGAATTTCTCTAGAGCTTCACATTTTTCTCTTAAAAAGGAAACCCAAATCATTCTAGAGTAATCATCAATAACCAACATAAAATACCTTTCTCCATGAATTCTTCTGACTCTTGAAGGACCACAAAGGTCAGTATGTAGTAGTTCTAGTAAATTATTTGAATGAAAATGTTTGCTCCAGAAGGAGACTCTAGTTTGTTTACCCATCTGACATTCCTTGTAGATTACATTAGCAGGCTTCACTAATCTAGGCAGATCTCTTACTACTTGGGCATAACTTATCTTGATAATGTTGTCAAAATTTACATGACACAATCTCCTATGCCACAACCAACTTTCATCTATCTGAGCAATCAAACAACTTCCACTAGCAGTATTCAAATGAAAAATGTTACCTTGTGTTTGTTTTCCTATTGCAATCAAGTTTCCAAAACTTCCACGTATCTTGTATCTTCTATCTTTGAACTGTAGACATATCCCTTGTGAACTATCTATCCAATACTCAACAGATTGTGCTTTATACCTTCAACATAGAGGACATCATTAGTGTTTTCCTTACCACCAAGGCAAATGAATCCTCTTCCATGAATCACACTAGCATTGTTATCTCCAAATCTTACAACTCCACCATCATACTATTCCAGACTCATAATTTTTTTTTTTTCACCATTCATATGATATGAGCATCCACTATCAATGACCCACTCATATTTTTCTTCAACTTGAGCTGCAAGAGCTTTTTCATCTTTAGTAGATTTAGTAGCCACATGATTATTTTCAATGGTAGCAATGAAAGCCCAATCATCTTCTTTTCCATTATCTTTATCAGATTCTTCATCAGTCATTGCTTCTTCAACAAAGTAGCATTTCGTCGGGAATCTAGACTTCTTAGGTTTAGATATAAGAACTCTTTTAGGACATCTTGATGCAAAATGACCTATTTTACTGCATGAAAAACATTTAATAGGTAATACATCTTCATACTTACCTTTTCCTCTCCCTTCTTGCTTTGCAATCAATGCTTCTAGTTCTTCTACTTCTCTTTCTTTATCTTCAAGCTGTTTCAGTTCTTCATCATACTTATATAGCTTCTAGAACTCTCTCCTAGACTATATCTTAGTCTATTTCTTTCAGACATAGTAGCCTTAAATGCAGATTCAGTCTTCGGTGTGGATTCACTAAACTCACTTATCTCAAAAGCAACAAGTTTCCCAATCATCGTATCTCTTGTCAACTTGTTTACTGATTTGAACTCTTCAATAGCATGAACTTTCATTTTGTATGAGGGAGGCAATGATTTGAGTACTTTAGCCACAATTTCATCCTCATCAACAAAACCATCAACACATGTAATACCCATCACTATCTCATTTACTCTCTACATAAAAGAGGTGATATTTTCATCTTCACCCATCTTTAGATTCTCATACTTTCCTTTCAAGATTTGTAGCTTAGCCATCTTCACCTATGCATCTCCTTCATACAAAGTTTCCAATTTCATCCACATTTCATGAGTTGTATTCAAACGTACCACATTAGCCATCTTTGAATCTGTCAAGGCACTCACCAAAGCTTCAATAGCCCTAATATTGCTTTTAGCATATTTGATCTCATCAATAGTAGAGGGACCATTTTGAGGAATGACATATTGATTTTTAGTAATCTTCCAAATAGCATCACCAATACACATTAAGTGACATTGCATCCTAACTTTCCATAGTGAATAGTTAGAGCCATCAAATCTAGGACTGTCCTTCTTGAATGTTGTTGCCATCTCGGATCACCTCAAGCTATTAGACTTTCTTCAGAGGAACCTTCTCTGATACCAATTGTTGGAAAAACAAGGACACACAACTGAGAGGGGGGTGAATTAGTTGTAACAAAAACTAAAATTCTTCTTCTTAATCTCAGATATGATGAATAAGCAATTAACTATAAACAATTAGCACATCAGAGAGACAAAGAACACAGATTTTTTTGCGTGGAAACCTTGTTGGGGAAAAACGACAGTGGATGCTAGTCCACAAGATTATACTTTGCTAGAAGTATAAAAGAAATAATAAGGGGAATGCACATGCATTCAGGCACACTACCTAGAGCTCACTACTCAATTACAAAAGAGGACTCACTGTCCAACAATAGGGTTTGGATTAAAACCATCCAAGATTTGTGAACTGAGAAAATAGCTTCTTCACAAGCCTGATTATAGTTCCAATTAAGCTCAACACTTCTTCACACTTCACACATTCTTCTTCACACTCTGCTCAACAATCAAATGATATTCACACATACACACATAGGAGCACACGAAGCATCATCTTCAACAATGAACTAATCACCCTTATATATCCGCTACATGAAATTCCATCACCACTTCATCGGTCAAAGAAATAAAATATATTTGTAATTTCGGCCCAAATTTACAAATAAAATTTTAATGTGTATCCACCAAGGTCGGCCACAACATAGTGGAGACCCAAATTAATATCTCCAACACAAGAATACTTTAATTAATTACACCTAGAAGATCCATAACATGTTGGCCAGGAACAAGAGAAAACTAAACATGTGCACAAAGATCTTCAACCACGAACTCTCCAATTAATGTGGACACACCAAAAAGATAGAGAATGATCTAGAGACACCATAGAACACCAAGAAACAATAGAGAAGCATCCACAACAATTGAGAAAACAAGAATTACACAAAATTCATCCAGGAACACTGACAGAGACTAGCAACACACTGTCAGACCACAACATACTCAAAACTTCACGCAGACCTCTGAAACTTCCAGTAGATGATCTAGAAACATTCAACATTAAACCCTTGGATCCACATCAGCTAATCTTCAACATATAGAACACAATGCCTTCTTGACCTGCATAGTTCCACTGGGAACTAGGAATACTTTCTTTTACAATTTTCTCAATATCCTCGACATATACAGTCTTTAATGCACCAAATGCTAATAGTGTTGAAATTAATGACAACCACATATTAGCAACCATATCCACAACATCCAACAATGCCTCCATTGCACCCTCCTTTCCATTGCTCCTCACCACCTCACCATCAGACCCTTGGACACTAGCATCACCCTTAGGGGCACATGTTGGGAAAATTCAGGCCAAACCTATTGTTGACCACTAGTTAGCAAAGCCAACTAATACATCGATGTCATTGATCATGAGGGTGTATAGATTATTTTCATCCTCACCATTGTCACTATTGAGTGCAACATCAATGATGGTGGGATGAGAATTATACCATTCTTTGGCTATGTTGTGGCGTGACTGTATATATATGGATGTAATGAGGGGAATATCCTACACCTGGCCAAACTGCCATGCGCCCTAATGCTAGTAATATGATACAATGATGTGACCTGATCACTTGGCTAGGAGCCTATCCTAATGTATGCACTACAACTACCTCATGTCCAAGGGCCAGGTCTATATGTACCTATATGACTACCATCAAATTTTACTGCTCCCCAATCGATAAAAAATCTGTCCAAAATAATAAATTTCCAAAGTGCTAATCACATTCCAATAGGTATGAATGCATGCGAGGATCCCCCTACCCTACACCTTGGGGATACCGAATTGGCTGTGTGCAGGCAATGTGCTCAAATTCCCACACCTATAGGAGTATGTAGGCTATAATTCTATGATACTCAAAATGCACATGACACTCAAATGTTAGAGATGTGCAATTATGCTCCAACCCCAATTGTACATAGTCCACCACTCCTCTATATCTCTAATGTAATCGACAAGGCTCTTGCAAATGTGAGAGACTCGCCCATTGATGGCAATGCAAAGCACCATCGCCATGATCATGACATGCATGGAACTAGCAAAACTATGATTCACCCTACTCCAACCACCACATGTAGATGTGGCCAATGGTTTCCTCTCAAATGACACAATCAATGTAGTGTTGTTGTACCACCTATGTGTCCTATGTCATGTACCCCTCCTCATATGGCACCCTCTCTCCTAGAATGAGAAGTCAAAGGATATGATAGACATCCACAAGGGTGACTATCATCTCCCCTATTAGGAGATGAAATGAGGAGGTGTATGCATCCCACCTCTCCATAAGCACCATTAGCATCACCATATAGAATCTAATCTTAGGAATGGTGTACACCCACCATAACTTGACCCAGTGGAGTCAAGATTACACTCATCCATTAAAATTTGTGCACTATGACTCCTCAAAAATGATAACATATCTCCACCACCATGCTTACAGATCTCAAGAAAGTCCTACAAAAACATAAAAACACCATGCCAAGCAAATCCACTCTCTCTTCTACCTAACTAAAAATTTCTCATTCTATGTCTCTAAGACAATAACACATTGTGCAGATGTCTATGCAAAAAAATTGTGTCTGAGGCCTAATTAGCCGATGACAATGTGTGAGGAAAACACCAACACATACACCAAATTCTGATGAATTGACTAGACACACGCATGACTGCCGGACTCCAGCACATCAGTTGGATGGTTGGACTGCTTGTGACCTTTCTAGGCTAAAAAATACCAAACAGTGAAAAATTAGGGGGAAATTTTCCTCATACCTCATCAAGTGGCTCACCCCTCTCCATGGTGGTCCATAGCCACTTAATCCTAGGTAGCTATAAATCATGTTCATGAGACATTTGTCTAAAAACTCTCTCAAAAAGTCAACAAAATCCCCACAAAGAATAGTGAAAATGACCTTTTGTGGGCCCACACCAAGTGTATATAGGCTAATTTTTTCCCATTTTTTATGGTAAAATTTACCATTCCTGCCTTCTTGCTTTCACTCTCCTGGCTAGGGGAAAAATAAGAGGGGGAATATAATCACTTCTTTATCAAATTTTTAATCCTTCTGACCCACCAAAAATCTTCTTAAGCATTCTTCTCGTCATAGTAGTCTCTTCTCTTTTTGAACTGATTCATTTTTTAGGTTTACAGAATCAAATCTCACATCAGATGCTATAGTTTTTCTCTGAGCTTGAACATTGGATCCGTTATTAGTATCCACCTGCTTGACCTTTGTGGCCTCTACGTTATCAGTTTTTGTAAAATCATTAAAATTTAAAAATTAACATTTATGTCTTCTTATCTACTTTAGTGTAGCTAATTTTTTCCAAAAATCAACTCTCTAATGTGGGGGAAAAATGTAGTGTCATAAAATTGCACCTTGTGGAAATTTTGCACTTACAAGTTTAGGCTTGCCTCATTTATGAGAAAATCCTATAAGTTGAAATTTCATAATTCTAACTTCATTGACAACAATGATGAAGCACTAATAGTATGAGTATTTGATTCTTGCAAATTTTTGATCGGACATTAGCACGGTGCGCAGATATCTCCATGACGAGCTAGCATCCCCATACTTTTTGAGATTCAAATACAAATATTCTGCATTCTTTTCCCAAGACATGCGTCATAACGGAAAGGATGTGTGTGTGATGGCTCCTCCTACCAATGCAACTTAATAAAACTCCATTTTTCATTCTTATTTCCACATGAAGTGCCTCTTGGATGAATTCTTCTTGATCTATCTCATTCTCTCACTTACATAGCGAATCTCTCCCAAAATACTCTCTCAAGCAATAGTCAAGGCTTCTCTTGTATGCAAATCCATTGCGTCTATCAATACAAGAGGGGAGCCATAGGCTGTTGGTAATGCTCTCATGTCAATATATTTCATACAATCTCATCTATGCAATCTTATCTTTATCTATTTGTATTTATGATAGGGGTTCTCCTCCTTGTGGGATTTGTTTCTATCACATGTCTATTATATTCATGATAGGGGTTCTCCTCCTTTGCAAGGTTTGTTTCTATCACATGTCTTTGCTTTATACATTTTTTTATCTCAATCCTATCTAGCTATCCGTGGAGGTGGAAACATTGAAATGGGGCTTTGATTAAGGAAAACCCCTAAACAACCCCCAACATTTTTCTTATTTTATTTGTGTGCAAATTAACAGATTTAGCAAGCTGGGTATTTTGGATTTTGGGTTTATATTATTTATTTTATAAAAGACAACAGTGTGGGGTGCATACATCTATGTGACACACTGACGTTCATGGCCAAGAGCTATTCCTCTTAAAGGTACAATCTTAAGTCTTTGTGCTTTTTGTTTTTATATACCAAAGAATTTAATTCTTTCATTTACTCCTATAATTAAGTGATTTCGATATTCTTGTCATTTATAACTTAGTGTTAATTTGATTAAATTATACAAACACTTTTATTATTTATCCCTTCACCTAAGCTTTGATCTTTGAGGTAATTGAGGGTTATATTCTCCTCAAGACCCCATCATCTTGAGGGTAGCGAATCCCCTCCTTTACAAAAGGATAAGGAAATAGTTGATACAAAGGGGTTTGGATTGAGTATGAATATCTAAAAAGCTCAAAATCTTGGAATTCACTGATACAAAAGGGACATTTAGAATTAAGTCTAAATAAAGAAGATTCTAATGATTTCCTATTACAAAAAAAATACTAATCTTTATCTTTTCTAATTAATGATAATTGTATTCCTAACTCGCAAAAGGACAAGATTGAAGAGGTTGCAATTAGAAGTTTACTAATTAATACTTGGTAAAATGACAAGAATGACGAGATCATACACTCAAATAGATTATGGAAGCTCAAGAAGATTTCTTCACCATGGACACTCAAATTCCAAAGAAAAATATATTTTGAATTCACATGGAAATGAATTATGATGGAGTGCAAAATTCTATTGCAATGTCTATAATTTGAAAGAAGAAAACACTCAGGTTATCTTTATCCATATTTGTGAAATAATTGGAAACTATACTTTTAAATTTTCACAACCACAATAGAAAGTTGAAAAATTAAACGATTGTTCGAATGCAAATCAAAATATGGTAATTAGAGAAAACATGCCTAAATTTAAAGATGAATTTGCTAGATTAAGAATGTTGCAAAATTAATCCTTCAAATAAAAATTATTTTATTCATAAGGGGTGTTTGTAGTAGTTAATGTTGTTCATTGTAAATATGTGTAGCTTTTAGTTTAGGATTAGTTAGGTTTAGTTTTTCCTTAAATTGGTGCATTTTTAGTCAAAGCTCAAAATCCCCTTTTCCTTTAAAAGAAAAAACTATGTACATAGGGAAATTTTGATTCTCAAAAAACATTTATTCATCATCCATAGACCCATTAAAGTGGAGCAAAAGAGTAACATATTTCCAAGCATTTATTAATTATACAAGTACAAAGATATATACATTAATGAGAGGGGTATTTTGTACACAAATTACAAAATTTCACAAAATTTGTTCTTATTGGAGTGACATTAGTCCATTTCCCTATCCTCATTGTGGAGAAACTCATATCCAAGGGTCGCTACTTGTCTATACTTTTCCAAAGTCACACTGAGAAGATTACCTATAAAAGGAAATAGAGGCATTGTTATTCCTTCATTGATAAAGTGAGAATATCTCTTAGGGCGAGAATGCCTACCCTAGGTTGTGCTGAAAGTACCTGATGTAATCCAAACTACCAAAGTAATCTACCTTAATCACAAGCATTGCCAATATCATTTGAGGTAGTCTAATATCTAGGAGGGAAGCAACAAAGAACAACGAAATATCGGAGTTCACCCAATATTTTTCACCCATGTCCATGAAATTGTCTCCCAAGTAATGAATGATTTAACAAAATCTTGGGTACTACATTTAGTTAATTCTCATGAGGGGAGTATTACTAAGTCCAATAAATTACAAAGGGGGTATATGCTTAAGATTGGGTGGCAAAGAAATAAAGTAAAATTTTAAAGTTAAGGGGGTTTAATAATATATTAAATGAATAATCATATCTTATTGAGATATATATTTCATGCTTATTTTGGGAATTTTTAATTTAATATGGTTTACATAAATTTTTATAAGGAATTATATATTTCAATGTCTAATAAATTATTTGGGAATAGTTGGAGAAGATAATGAAAATCTATATTGAGTGAAAAATCTAAAGGTTTTCCTTTACTACCACTATAATTCCCAACTTGATAGCATGCTTCATTGCCAAATGGTTGGAAAAGAGCTTCAAATAAAATATCAAATGGAAAATAAAATAAAAAGAGTAAAATATCAAAAGAGAAATTCAACTCTTTAGGTGGTCCAAATATCTCTACCAGGGCTATGGATGCTTGAATGGAAATATAACTATGTTAGGGGGAATTATAGAGATAACATTGTTAGGGATATAAATACTTAATTGGCAGCAAGGCTCTACCCAAGGTTGGCTTAAAAGGTTAGACCAAACTATGTAGCTTAACATAAATACACAAGTATCATCTCACTATTCCTCAAGGAAAGGAAATTAATCAAAGCAAAAACTTATGTTCCTTGAATTTTTATGTTTCCCGTATTAATTGTGAAGTACAAAAATAGGTGGGAAAATGTTATCTTGATAAGGTAAGAGATTTAGGTTTAATGTATGATTGGTTTTCTTCAAAGTTTTAATTTTATTTTGTTCATTGCTAGTTGTTGTGTGGTCTCATAACACACCCCATGTTATTTAAAATAACATGAGGACCCAAAGCAAACATATTATAATTTAGCAAGTCTTAAGTGCAAAAAGAGGTGATAAAGGCTAGTAAAATGTTGGATTGCACATAAATTTTTAAAATTGAGAGGTGAGGTGTTTTGGGAAAATAACACCCTACAAAACCGAATATCACAACTTCATAATTAGAGGTAAGTGTAGTAGAACCCATAGGGTCTTTAGTGAAATATGTAGGTAAAGAGGGTTGTGTCATCACACAATTATATCATGATGAAGCGGACCTGAAAAAGAGTTTAAAGTTAAAAAGTATAAATTCAAGATTTTGAAGTTTACCGAATCTCATGTAGGAAGCTCATCTATAGTAGTAATAATCGAGGAAGTAAAATAAGTTATTTCTAATGAAGACTTTAAGTAAATAATACTATTATGGTGAAAAGACATCGAGTAAATATATTAGTTATGAATTGGGTAATCAAGGATTTGAGAACTTTCATAACATAAGGAATTCCTGAAACTTCCTTTAGCTATAAAATTCTCAAAGGTTACTTAATGGTGGAAAAACCTAAAATGTTAGTAATCCTAATAATTAGATAAGTCAAAATCTTGGTTTGATGAGAATTTATTGAAATTGAGGATCTAAGAATTGATGAAATTTTATTTTTATTTGGGTAAAATTATGTGATTAAATGCATGACAATTCATTCATTGTGTAATAATATGTTACTATGGTTAATATTAAAAGGTTGTGGAATGCAGAGATAAATGCTAATGTAGTAGAGGATAATTTCTCTGATGCCAAAATTGCGTATTTTCCCAATACAAGAACTAATGAATTCAAATGCGAGAATTTTTGAAGATTGCCACCAGTAGATTGGATTTTGCATTTTTGAAGGCCAGACGAACCCAAATACCTTTACTATCTAATTTCCTTAGGAATCAAGGAGTCTTTAGCAAGGGTCAAAGTGATGGAAACATCTTTGATCATTTCTTTGAAAATTATTTGCTTTCATTTTCCATATGCAATGAATGTTTTTATGTGATGTGTCTTTTTTCAATTAGGTTATTTCTCTCTTGCCATGTGCTTTTTGTAACAAACTCCTACCTTGTGTTATATAAAAGGCAGGGAGTTGATTTGTTTTAAGGATTTGAATTTGTTAAGACAGTAGAACTTAAATTTGAATATCACCAATATATTTCTTTACTTCATGTTTTGTGTTTAATTCCAATATAAAGATGTGTATTTAATGTAGAGATTGGTAATACTAAAGGAAGTAAAGGTAATTCAAAATCTTATACTTTGTGTGACTACAAGATGCTCATTCCTATTAAAATAATCAATTTGTTGCACCATCTTTGGGTTCATTTTGAATCCATCTCATTGGTTAATGGTTCCATTTCTTTACACTCTTGCATTATTTTGTATGTAGCTATGAAGAAATATGGTGAAACACAAAATAGTTGATGCTTTTGCTTGCTTATTTCTTAGTATATGTGTGGGTAATAATTTGAATCAATTAATATTTTAGGCTTTATCTCTTCTTTCCTTGATCTTTTGAAGTTTATTTTGAAGAGGTTTAAAATGAATTAAAGTATGAAAGTGATGCAGGTGTGATTTATTAGGATTAATACATCACTTGTAATCCTTCAAGAATGATCTTGAATAACAGTAACCCCCCATGTGAAAACTATAATTACACAATGAACCCCAAATTAACCTAGTACATCAAGACCTGACATTCTTGAGCCTTAGGATAGCTAAATTCCTAACAAAATTTGGTGATTATTTCAATATAGATAGGTTCTGTTATTCAAAAAACAAGATTTTATCTACATGTTGTGTGTGTAACAACCACATCAACACTATGAACATGGAATTTCAAGGTTTTTTCAAATATTTTTTTGTTGATCTACTTAGATGACATAATTTTTTTTTCAAAACATGCAAGTGATCACTTCAGCCACCTTGAGTAGGTCTTTCAAAATGTAGGAAATTTTGTATTCCCTTAACCTAAACAAATGTGTATTTTTCCACTAACCAAGGCAAGCTTCTTGGGGCACATTACCTCTAAGGATGGTATGGCCATTGATCCAAAGAGAGTGTAGTCCATCCTAGCTATCCCACTCCCCAACTACAATAAAGGATTGCAAAGCTTCTTGGAGATAATTAATTTTGTAAGAAGATTCACCCCAAACCTTATTAATTTAGTGAATCCTCTTACCTCCATATTAAGAAAAATATGGTCTTCAAGTGGACCAAATAAGGTAAGAATGGCTTTGAAGCCATTAGATAAGAGATTTCTCAGCTTCCCACCCTTGATAATCCAAATTATGGTAAGGATTTCATTCCCTACACTTTTGGAGGAGAAGCAAGCATATCAGTTGTCCTAACATAGTTAAATAATAAAAATTGGAGCAACCAATTGCCTTCTTTAGTGAAGGGCTTAAATATTATGAGATCAAATACAACTATGTTGAAAGGAAAACCCTTACTGTTGTTAGGATATTGAAAAAATTCAGACATATGTTGTCTAACAATAGGATCTAGTTGATGGTTCCCTATGCCACCATCAAAGAATTCAAGTTGAGTAGAGATATTAGTGACAAAGAGTTGGATGGACCACTAAGGTAATGGAGTATGACATTGATATTAATATCACCATGCTTGTAAGGTGCAAAGGATTATGTCAATAGCTTTTCTTGACATTTGAGACTACTACAAAGGATACCTTGATGTTACAGGCACACCAAATATCCAACACAAGCACTCAAAATAACTAGGCGAATGATATGGCTATCTTCTTACAAGAAGATAGATATCCTCTAGGTATAAATGGGACCAAGAGAAGGAAATTCAGGTTGCAATCCATCCCTTATGTCTTAGTGTACAAAATACTTTTGAAAGAGGATCTCAATGGATTTTTATTAATATGTATTAAGCCAAATCAACTCAGTAGATTATTGGAGGAGTTCCATGACGGTCCTTCAAGTGGTCATTTTTAATGTAAGGACCACTAATTCTAAGATTATGAGGGTTGGATATTATTTTCTAACCCTATTTAATGATGCTCACTAGTGGGTGATGAATTAAAAAAGATGTGCTTTTTTCTCTGGAAAGAAAAGGTTGGTTGACCCACCCCTTCATCCCATTCAAGTTGATCAACCATTCACATAGTGGGGGTTGGATTTTATTGGCATGGTAAACCTACCCTCTAGTGTTGGGCATAAATTGATTTTGGTAGTCACATATTATTTCACTAGGTGGATAGAAGTAATCACCCTAAACGATGCTACTGATGGTTCAATTTTGGAATTCCTTGATGAGATTGTGACAAGGTTTGGTACCCCTTCTACCATTATCTCTGATAATACCAAGGATTTTTTTAGTGCTCAAATTATTTATTAGGTAGTTAGGCATTACATATATTTGAAAGCTTCATAAAATTATTACTCTCAAGGGAATGACCTAGTTGAGTCTTCAAACAAAAACCCCACCAAGATAATCAAAAGGACCATTGACGATAATCACAGAGCTTGGAATAACACGCTAAAGGAAACCATTTGGGCTAATAGAATTACTCCCAAGAGAGCCATTGGTAATTCTACTTTCATGTTGATTTATGGAAGGGAAGAAAGGATACCATTATCATTAGAGTTACCTTCTCTTGAGTTAACTCAAAATCTGTAATTAGAGGAGAATGATGCTGTTGAACACTCAAAAAACTGAGAGGGGGGTGAATCAGTATTCTATTAAACCATTCAAACATTATCCATCCAATTACCAAAGCATATTCAAATTCAGTAAGGAAAGAAAGAATGAAAAAATCCACATCACAAAACACATGAAAACCAGGATTTTTACGTGGAAAACCCAAAATGGGAAAACCACAGTGAGGTTTAGCTCACAATATATTATAACCGGTTATAGTATATTACAAAAATGCTCACTGTAGGTGGATTCACTGTCCAAGTGGACTCACTACCCACAAAGAAAAATATAGAAGAGAGAGGGGTGGCTCACAATCTAATTTCAACTGTTACAAAAGCATCTACAATATGCAGGAATACAGTTCCAATAAAGCACAATTACAAACTTCATACTGATCTAGATCAATGCTCTGCTTTGCTCTGCATTTGGACAATTCTGATCTCAACATTGACAAATTATTTGATGAAATTTGCATATTTTCACATCAATTCTTGTATTTAGATCATGTACACATTCAAAGATTGATATCTACAATATTAAAACAACCTTGTATATATATCAAACTCATCACAAACATCAATTAGGTTTCCCTAATTAGATGTAGCCCTAAATCATACAAAATGTGCCTTGTTGACACCTAATTAAAATCAAAATGCCTTCATGCCCAAAACAACACAAGAAAAGTGTAATATAGGTCAACATGAGCATATACTAGTTCCCTCTTACATTCGTAGCACATATTTAATCTCCACAACCCTTTACATACATTAGGTCGGCCAGGCATAGGACCTAAGATAAAAATAATCCAACTGTTCATCATCATAGGAAACGTGGACCTCAAAATGTCATGCCATCGAGAAAACACACTTCTTTGACACCTATAAACTTTTTTCCAAAACCACAAGGCCTAACCCAAATTTGCAGAGGAGTGTGAACTGGATAAGTCATAGCCATTACACAAAAACTATCTAAACCTTATATGTCGATCTTCTATTACTTACAACTTAAAAAACATCTATCTAAACCAAGTGAAATTCTAAATGAAGATACTACTAAAAAACCATAAACAACATATTAGAACCATAGATGTAAATCTATAAGGGAAAATGAATGCAGACCAAATTATCAGAGGTCTCTATGCACTGAATCTATCAGTGTAGACACTTAGCAAAAATACTTAACTATTTCTATGTGTTGACATCTATCATACAATTTTGAAATCAATGAAAACTCATTAATGACAACCTTCTTCATTCTTTCAACAATATCCTTCTTTGTCACTGATGGCAACATGTGCCAAAACAACACTAGCTTCTCTCCTACTTAACTTCTCTCCAAGTATCTCTCCCCCTTTGACATCAATGCCAAAGGGTATACTGGTACTAATACTTTGTATGCTCCCCCTCAAACATATATACAAACTGAAATAACTAAACAAATGTACTAAATCCCCTTTAGGAAGTAAACCAAAAAATCCTAATCCATCCGCATAATTACAAAAGAATCTATAAACTTGAAAAAATGAAAAATGCATAAGAGTAGAAATGGTCAACCCAAAGATGTTGACCCCTGAAGCTTCTATAGAATGGCTCGCCAGACAGATTTACCTTCTTCCTAGCTTTCCTTTGTTGCTGCAAGCATTTTATACTAAGACTCAAGCTCCACCAATATTTCCTCTCCTTTCTAAGTACTGGGAGTAAGATTTAACTTTAAAATTTTATTAGTACTGGTAAGGGCACTTGAGATAGGTATATGATTTGTTTTCACCAAGTACTTTAACTTCCCAAACTGCTTGATTATCTCTTCCTTTAAGCTCTGCAGGGCAAAGAATCTGTCATGGAAATCTACTATGGCATACTAGGTCTAATAATCTCTATCTTGTGCTAGATCATAAGCACTTGGTGCATTACTTAGCTATGACTTATACATGCTCATGTTGAGCTCTAGTCTCCTTCCTCTTAGTTTTGTTGGTAGTGGGTACTATTCTGGAGGGCTTTTGGATACTAGGAGGAGTAGTGGAAGCTTTTCTTCTAGATCTTCTGGGTCCAATGGACCCACATTTTATTCTTTTCTCCCCCTTTTCTCTTGCTCTTGCCTCCCACACATGTTCTTTTGTAAACTCCTTGCTCTTGGCTCTTGGAATACTCATCCACCATCTTTTCCACATTCTTATTTATTTTTGGCCTCTTCAACTCCATGTGAAATTCCATAGATTTCTCTTCACGCATGCCATATCTTTCTTGAGTAGTGTCTTTAGGGCTCTTCAATAATATATCAACATAACCATTAACTTCTTCTTCATTAGTTTCATAACGAAACTTGGCAAAATCTAGATATTTCTTGGTTCCAAAACTTCAATAATGCATTCATTAGTTGTAACCAAAAATGTGATATCATTATGATATTTATCTACCATTAACTTAGGGATCCTCCCCCTTTTATGCATTCTCTTTTGAAACACTACAAAGAATGCAGTAAGTGTTGAAAATGGAGGTAATTATGTAGCTTTAAAACTTGTAAAACTATTATACTGTATATCTAATTAAGTGTTCTTTGTTACAATTTCTTTGTGGATGATTATCTGTTTAATTCATTTTACCATTTGTAGAATGAAGACAAAAGGTTGTAGAAGAATTAGACAAAATATTAGAAGTTACACAACATATACCATGGAGAAACCCTTTCGGGAAAAAACTCCACTAAGAATCAATGTATTATTTAATCTTAGAATAAGATTACAAAAATTCAAATCCTTGCTTGACATGCTTCTTTTGCCTTCAACAATTCTTCTTCACAACCTACAATAAAATCTGATAAACTCTCTTCAACTTGATGCAATAAATAGACAATAATGAGCCTTGTAAACTCCAAAGAGTTTACAATTACAAAGCACAAAGCTTATCTCACAAAACCTACACCTATTCTTTGCAAGTAGAGTTCTACCATAAAAAAAAATGTCAAACCAAGTCCTTCATCAATTTGGGCGTCCCAAACTGAAGTCATAACTCAACGTTGATTTCAAAGATATCTTATAAGATTCTCCTCAAAGTTGGCACCCAAGAATAGGCCCACTTAACTCAGCCTTATAAAATATCTTCTCAAGCAAAAGTGTTAACTCCAAGATACCAACTTGGGCACCCAAGGTGGGTCCAAGTCATGCATTCCAAGTCAACTGAAGTCAACTAGCATTCAACTGAAACTAACTACATGCAACTGAAGATAACTAAACCATAACTGAACTGAATTGAACTAAATTGAACTAAACTGAACTGAACTAAACTAAACTAAACTAAACTCCATACATGTAAACATCAATCCCTAACTTCTAGGATCTTTACATGCATTCCTGAAGTGTTATATTTTCTCCAAACAATTAACTTAACTCAAGGTTAGTTCCACCTTCCATGTGGGTGCCCCATGTGCTCCTATTTTGTAGGAGCTTTTCATGGGTGCCCCTACATGTTCCTATCATTTAGAATTAATTACAAATGTCAATTTACATGTTCATTTTATTTAAATTTAATCTCTTTCTAATCCTAGTGTTGGGGAACACTTTCCAAGGACTTAGGAGATACATGAAATAATGTTTAGGATTGCAATTAAATGAAATCCTATTCCCAATAGTAAGTGTTTCATCCTATGCTTTCATGTCACCAATGTTGTTTAGGTAGTCCAAGATTGGATGGGTTGATGGTTTGTTCTTAACCCACATAACATTGTTCATTATCAGCTCCTCCAAAAGGTAAACTAGAAAACAAAAAACCAAGGAACCAAACTTGAAGGAGTATTTCTTCTCTTTGATTTACTTAAGTTCTCAAAAATTTGTTGCCTGAGCAACTCACACAAGTCATAATTATTTCCTTTCTCCACCATCTCATAGGCTAAGTTAATTATGGTGGCTGACACATAATTCTCTTTGTTTGTAAAGTATATCTTATAACCTATGACCATGGCTGCATATCTCACTGTAGGATTCCAGATAGCTTTCATTGTTAAATCTCTTCTATCAAATGTGGCTCCAGTCAATTCCATCACTACTTCATTCTTAACAGATTTCAATACCAGTACAGGTCTAGAGGAACAAAGCCTAGTAACCTCCCTTATAACATCCTTATTAAACCAAGCATGTCGGTCCATATGAACTTATCATGCAATCTACTCAATTCCATTCTCACAAACTTATTATCATAATAGAAATTTGGAAACCATTGCTAGATGTCCAGTTTCTTTATCACTAGGTTTTCATACTCTGTATTAATTTGGAAATTGTCTCTGATTAATTGGTTTGTCCATAGGTTGATAAATTTCATATGGTCATTGCGATTAGGTGAAATCTCCTAGTCTAGATGATGCAAAACAAAGTGAAAAAATGAAGGAAACAACACCTAACACTTCGAGATAAGCCTAGTTGAACTCAAAAAAAAATAAAGATAAAAGAGTAGATTTTACCTTGTCTTGAATTGATCTTTGGTTGGCCCTTTGGATTGTTGATTTTGTGTGCTCCTTGGATGGAAAGATGTGCTAAAAATGGATTCAAAATGTTGAGGGTTTGATGAGGATTCAAATGATGGATGTGGGTAGTTTTCTAGATCAAGAAAATGGATGCAAGAGCTTGAAATGTGCAACAATGGGGGATGATAGAATGAAAGATTGAGAGTTGGAGAGATGAAGTTGAAAAATGAAAGTTGTTGAATGAGAATGTGCTGTTGAATGAAAGCAAATCTTTCATTTTATGGAGAGAAGCCCTAGAAAGATGGACAGTTGAGATCTTGCCACCATGGGCAAGATGTAGGGCTGTGGTGAGTTGAGGACTCACAAGCCCTTACATCTTGCCATGTGGCAGATGATGTGTCAGAAGGACACATGAGGTGGAGGATTACATGTGATGGGAAGGTACTTGTAAGTACCTTGGAATAAGGATGATGTGACCTTTCAATGATCACATGATTGGGGATATCTTAAGGATAAGACAAGGTTCCCAAAAAGAGAGGTGAGAAGTACCTTGGATAAGACAAGGTCCTTAAAAAGGTAAGTACTTACCCACATGTGACTAATGTGACCTTTCAATGATCACATGGGAAAGAGGAAAGCCTTGGAAAGATAAAAATGAATTAAAAATTCCTTGGGAGATGTGGAGTGTTGACCAAGGTACTGATTAGACTAGGTAATCAATGGTTAGAAGATAGTTAGGGGTTAATGAGGATTATAAGCCAACTTGCAAAAGTTGGAGGATGTGACTCATCCTAATCAAGGATTAGGCATGTGCACATCTTTAATGAAGAGACTAGGAGGTTGATTAGGATTAAGGAAAAGGATGTGATATGTGAGGAATTAAATAAATGTCATATTTATTTAATTCATTTGATGAAAATGAGAGTAAAGGGGGGTAAGGTATTTAATTATTAACTGAATACCTTAGAGATTTTAAAAGGATTAAGGGTATTAATTAAATAATAACAATATTACATAATTAATGCGAATAAGAGGATGTTTAGATGAAGAGGGATAAATTTGGACCAATGTAAGTGTCAAAATTTAGGTGTTGAGATGGTGTTACGAAGTAGCATAATTTCACAGAAGATTAAAAGATAGCACTAGGAAGAAGATGGTTAGATTGAGAAAGATGCCCCAGTCATTCAAAGGAGTGACTAAGAAAAAAGATGATGGGGGTGAAGATGAAGACTAGGGATTGAGGATGCCCCCTCAAGAGGACATGCGGGTTCAAGAGAACATGGGTGTGCTCTCGAAATGGGTGAGATGATGAAAGGAGAGACGAGGAAGATGATGCAAAGTGAGGGATAAGAGAGGATGATAAGAGATAGGAGATGGATAAAGCACAAATGGATGTAAGGAAAAATGTGAGGTTTCCCCAGTCAAGCCAAAATGGGTGGAGGATGGATAAAGTGTTGTTGATGAGGGAATGATATATCCCGAAACAACACAAGGATAGGGAAGGATACATCCCATTGATGATGATGAAAGTGTTGTTGATGAGGGAAGGATACATCCCAAAACAACACCAAAGGATAGGGAAGGATACATCCCGATGATGATGATGATGGTTGGATTAGGGCTTGTAGCAAGGCTGGGAACAAGACCAAGGATGTGATGAGATGATTTGTGCTAGATTGAATGGATGAGGATTGGATTGAGAGGTGAAAGGGATGAAAAGAATAAAAATGATGGAGGAAAAGATGCTTAGAATTGTAGAAATCCAAATTTGGACACTTAATTTATCCAAATTTACCACTTTTCATCTAAACAACCTCTTATCCAAGATTAAGAAGATCCCTAAGGTATTTAATTAATAATTAAATACCTTACCCTCCTTAATTTTTCATCAAATGAATTAAATAAATATTACATTTATTTAATTCCTCACATGAGGATGTGCACATGCCTAATCCAAGAGGACATGCGGGTTCAAGAGAACATGGGTGTGCTCTCGAAATGGGTGAGATGATGAAAGGAGAGACGAGGAAGATGATGCAAAGTGAGGGATAAGAGAGGATGATAAGAGATAGGAGATGGATAAAGCACAAATGGATGTAAGGAAAAATGTGAGGTTTCCCCAGTCAAGCCAAAATGGGTGGAGGATGGATAAAGTGTTGTTGATGAGGGAATGATATATCCCGAAACAACACAAGGATAGGGAAGGATACATCCCATTGATGATGATGAAAGTGTTGTTGATGAGGGAAGGATACATCCCAAAACAACACCAAAGGATAGGGAAATACATCCCGATGATGATGATGATGGTTGGATTAGGGCTTGTAGCAAGGCTGGGAACAAGACCAAGGATGTGATGAGATGATTTGTGCTAGATTGAATGGATGAGGATTGGATTGAGAGGTGAAAGGGATGAAAAGAATAAAAATGATGGAGGAAAAGATGCTTAGAATTGTAGAAATCCAAATTTGGACACTTAATTTATCCAAATTTACCACTTTTCATCTAAACAACCTCTTATCCAAGTTAATTAAGTAATATTACTATTATTTAATTAATCTATCCTTAATTCTGTCAAATCCCTAAGGTATTTAAATAATTTAAATACCCTACCCTCCTTAATCCTCATCAAAATGATGAATTAAAATACAATATTACATTCCTCCTCACAGTCTTTTTCATCTAATCCTAATCCATCTCTCTCTCTTCATGAAGGATGTGCACATGCACATGCCTTGATTAGGATGTGTCACATCCTCCAACTTTTGCAAGTTGACTTCTAATCCTCATTAACCCCTAATTATCCTCTAATTACTAATTAGTTAAACCTAATTAGTACCTTAGTCAACTCTCCCCATCCCCCAAGGAATTTTTAATTCCTTTTATTCACCCTAGGCTCCTCTCTTCCCATGTGAATTTTTAATTCACTTTTATTCCTTCTAGAATCCCCTTTTCCCATGCATCTTCTAGAATCTTTGACTTGTCACATCAAGTCACATGTGACAAATTCCCACCTTTTGGGAACCTTGTCTTATCCACTAGATTCTTCCAATCATTGTGAATTTTTAATTCACTTTTATTCTCCCAAAGCTTTCCCCTTCCCCATGTGATCATTGAAAGGTCACATCAAAGTACTTGGAAGGTACTTGTCCTTCCTCCACATCATGTACCTCTCTTCCACATCACCTACACATCATCTCATCCTTAGCCCTCTCATATTCCACATGTAAAAATGTGAGGGCTTGTGAGTTCTCAACTCACCTTAGCCCTTCATCTTGACTTTGTTGGATAAATCCCAACCATTGAATTCTCTAGAGAATTCAAGATCATAAATACCCCGTCCTCTAAGGCAAAAAAAAAGAAGACAACCATTTTGCAACTAAATGCTGCCATTTTGTGCACTCATCTAGCCATCAATTTCATCCATTTACATTTGCATTCAAGCACATAGTCAAATCCTTCATTTAGCCACATCAAGAGCCATCAAGGAGCATACAAATCAAATCCAAATCAAGGGCCAACCAAGGAGTTTCAGCTGCAAGAAGGAAGGTATATCTATTTGTCTTCATTTAACACTTTCCTCTTTGCATTTACAAATTCCTTAGGCTAATCTTGAGGTGTTTCATTATGTTTTCCATTGCATTTTAATTGCTTAGAATAGGTTACACATTGTGATATCACAAGAATAACCAATCTATATTATTCTAAGAAGATTGAAGAGATGATGATATGATGAGGACACTTAGAATAACCAATCTACAATATTCTAAGAAGATGGAGAAGAGGATGACATGAAGAGGGGTGATGAAAAGATGGATGAGAAGAGATGGAGGATACATGCAATGCAATGGAATGGAAAATGAAATGCAATCCTAATGCAATTTTCCATTTTTCAGAGCATTGATTTTTGCTATAGCATTAAGACACCAGGTGCTAGGGTATGTGGAACCAAGGAAGATTAGTGTCTAATGCATAAAACAAACACAACAGAAAAGAAGGATACTCCAACAACCCAAAGTCACAAAGACCTTGGTCGGGCCAGGAATTGGAATAACCACAAGCACAAAAGGATGCCCTAACGCAACACAAGACCATAGGGATCTTGGTGGGTACAACATGGGATAACCAGAAGACAACAATAAAGCAAAAATATCAAGATATGCCCCTATGTTTAATAGTCAAAGCACACCATGATATGATGGATCAAGGTGACCATGACAAGTGATGATAGGGATCTCAAATGATAAACAAAATCCAAAAACATCAAAAAATCACAATCAATTTCAAATGTCCTTTGTCATAGGATCAAGAGGATGGATGGGGTTGAGGAGGTCTATTAGGAAGGATGCATCCTATTGAGACCAAAGATGGATACTAAACTAAAATATTGATATGACACGAGATACTTTGAACCAATTGGATTTGCTGATACAAGTGTATCTCATTTGTTAAGAACCAGCTAGATAAGGGCATAGATTGACGACACGAAACAAGGGAGACAAAACATGAGATTGACACAACCTAAAGACCTAGGGTCTCGGGGGCCGATCAAAGATTAGCCTTACTTGCATGAAAGCCCAGAGCCCTCATAGTTTGATAAAAGACTATGGATAAAATTAGAAAGAGGACAATTAAGATCGATGATGGATGACAAAGATAGTATAGACCAAAGCCCCAAGGGAAGATCAAATGATCAACCTTTCCTACGTGAAAGTGTAGGGGCAACGTAGTTCAAATAAAAATCAAAGAAAAATGATGGATAAGGGATGATGAGATGATCATTGAAAAGTGGATAAAATGATGAAACCGATACGATGAGACAAGATAGTCCTATTGGATAAGATAGGATGATGGTGATGATGGTGATCGCATGAAGCTTAGGGATGGGATAGCTATCCAAATCATCAAAATGAATTGGGAGGATGATACGATGGAGAGATGAGTGATGAAAAGTGATAGGAGAGTGGACAGATGTGCAAAAGAAGCAAGAGTGATGACGATGAGATAAATGGAATTGGGTTGCATGAGGGGGTATGCCTATAGCCAGATACCAATGACAAGGGATTACGAGATGGGATTAGGATAGGGATGAACAAATAAGAAGATAAGGATGGGGAGATGATAGGGATTGTTTGGATTGGTAAGGGGATAAGGATAGGTAGGAAGATGAGGATTGGAAGATGAAAAGGATTTTCAGTTTGATGGAGGGTAAGATAAGGATGGGGAGATGAAAAGGATTGTTTGGATTGGTAAGTGGATAATGATAGGTAGGAAGATGAGGATAGGAAGATGAAAAGGATTTTTAGTTTGATGGAGGGTAAGATAAGGATGGGGAGATGAAAAGGATTGTTTGGATTGGTAAGGGGATAAAGATAGGAAGATGAAAAGCGTTTTCAGTTCGATGGAGGGTAAGATAAGGATGGGGAGATGAAAATGATTGTGGATGGGTAAGTAGATGAGGAGAGGTAGATAAGTATGTGAAGATGAAAAAGTATGATGTCTCCAAGGACTATTTCACAAAGAAGGAGATTCCCCCACTCTAGATATGTCATGTGTGATGAGGCACGCAGGATAGAAGATAGAATGATAGGAAAATAAAGGAGTGAGATGGATATGGATAGGATGCATGGATAAGGAAGGGAGGTTAATGGTAGCATGACAGGTGGAAAAGGAAGGTAGATGGATGCGAATAAGGATTAGGATAGTGTATGGATGAGGGGAATGCATGCCAAGAGGTGTCTGAAGCATGTTTATGTGTTTTCCCCTATCAACATCAAAATCACATGGAGGATGGAAGGATTGGGATACGATAGGAAAAATATGCAAGATCGGTTGCATGGAGGAGATGGGTGAAGGGGAAGGGAGTTTACCCCAAGTGTGGAAGTAAACGGGATGGGGGATTTACACATGATGCCTGCTTGCTAGGTTTTCATCATGGTACTTATCCAAGGTGCTTGTTTTCCAAGTTTTCACCATTGGACGAATTATTTCTCTTTACCTTTACTTTTTTTTTGGATTTTTTGGATAGCATGCGGAAGGAGATGGATAAGGATAGGGATGTGGATAAGTGGATTTAGAAGATATGTGATAAGGAGATGGATGAAGGACTCAAGCATCAAATTCCGTATGAGGTAAGAAGACCCCATGTTTGAAGTGACTATTGGATTTTGGTACAACCTTATTAGGATAAACATATTATACAAGATAATGGATTAAAGGGGTTGGATGAGGGAGATATGTAGGATAATGGATGGGATGTTGGAAGGTGTATGGATGGAATGATGGGGTGGATGTGTGATCGGGTGATGTTTTCAGGACCAACATTGGCACATATGGTGGTGTATGTGAAAGGATAGGAGGATTAACAGATGGAGAATGTAGAGATAATGGAGGAGATGGGATAGTGAATTTTGGGACATAAGGACCCAAAATGGATTTAGGAGATGGAGGAGGAGAATGCGTAGCATTGGGATTAGAAACTTTGGATGTTGTTATAGATTTTTCATTTGAAGGAATTGCATCTTTTTTCTTTGGGATCCACATGGTTTTGATCTTTGCTTTGGTGGGCCTTTGCGGCCTATGGATTTGATTTGGATTTTGGATTTGATTTTTCTTTTCTTCACCATGTCTTTTAGAGGGGACATGGGGAGCATAAGATTCATGTAGATGTGTAGATGTATGCATTTTTACTTTGGCAACCAAAGTGCTTTTGATAGCAATGGGATGGGTGCTAGGAGATGGATGAGGTGGAGAAAACATGAATGGAGTGATGGAGGTAGGATTGTGAGGATGATATGTGGATGAAGGATGTGTGGGTACGCACCTTTGCTGACCCTGATTATGGGATATGAGAGTGGGATGTTTATGATGGGTGACATGGATAGGTGATGGATGGATGAAAGGATGAATAGAACAAGATGGAGGAGGAGATTTTGGGATAAAGGGCCCAAAATAAACGTAGTACTTGGAGGATGTGTGATAGCGGGTGGAGGGACATAAGGACCCAAAATAGATGGAGTAGATGAATGATGGGAGATAGTGGATGGAGGGATGTAAGAACCCAAAATGGATGCAGTAGATGAATGATGGGAGATAGTGGATGGAGGGATGTAAGGACCCAAAATGGATGGATCATATGAAGGAGGAATATGGATGGTTGTTGATAGGTTGTCGCTAGGTCCCATTACTTTAGAATATAATGTTCAATTTGTCGACCGGGTAGTGTTCAAGGAAATTTGCAATAGAAGAAGTCCGAAGTATCTCCCTCAGGTTTTCTAACTTTTAAGAACAACTTAATATTAATTCTAACTTCAAATTGTCTAACTATAAAACTGCAAAGTAATTTATTCCTAAGAAAATAGAAAATGCTTGAACCGAAAGTGTAAGAAAACTAATTTAGAAAGCATAATAACTAAATTCAAAAGCACAAAAATGACTAAACTAAGAAGCTGGAAAATTATAAAAGTAGAAAAACTTATAGCAATCCATAAAATTTTTTCTTAACAATAAAGATTCTAATAGTTAATAACAGAAACTACGAAAGTGAAAAGGTAACAAATACTTCAGAACTAAAATTTCATAATAGTAAACTTAATGATTCTCTACAAAACAAAATTATAATAAAAGAAAACACTTATCTACTCCTGTCGAGTGGCCAACTCATGGGTTATCACATTCATTCTCAGCTCACATTCATAGCTATTTCAGAAACACTTCTATCAATCGTAGTTATCATCCATGACTCATAACTCAAAATTTTAGATAACAATCTCTTTATTCATAAACCTCGGAAAAATTCTGACAGTATAACATTACTTTTCACTGTATATGTTACTTCTAGAGATCATATCTTTTATAGAGAAACTGTAACTACATCCTATATTTCAGATGGTGTGGATAACCATTGAAAATATCTAGAATAGATCTACGGATAACTCATATATCTGTAAACCTATTACACAGTATTTAAGAGGCTCAAGTCGAGCCATAAAGTCTTTAATTCAAAGGATAACAAAAATAACAACTTTAAGAACAACATCTTCATTCCATGAAGTTCTGGAGCATATTTCCAATGTATATCTTCAACTTGTTTTGGAGCACGTGCCAGTTGGATGCTTCAATCTACAACTTTGATTGACCGATTATTATCTACAAAACACTTAAAACAACCCATTCAATCCGTATTGGAAAAATACTTCAAGAAATCAAAAGAAATAAAGTTTATACAATTTCTCACTAAAAATTAAGCAATTATTTCTCCTAAAATTTAATTAATTGGCAAAGGATACAGATTTTGCATGTGTGAACCAGATCTTTATGGTATTATCATGATGAGGTTATTTTTACCTCATCAGTTGTTTTGAGGTGGTATGATGGAGGAGGGGGGATGGCAAAAAATGGTTTGGTGGAGTGATGGGAAGAGCCTATATTTTGTTTGGAAGAGGCTCGTTGAGGACATATAGAGGTTGTACCAACATTTTTAGATTGCGAGTCGTGAGAGATAAATCCAAGACCTTGTGTATAGGATTGTTCTTTGACCTGGATGGGCTCTAAAATACCTTGCTCATGAAGGCCTAAACCTTTTCCTTGATAGTTCATGTTCTTGAGCATTTGATACATGATAGGATTTTTTATTATTCTGGAAGAATGATGCGAGTCCATTGTGAGGCAGAGGATGATGGGTGGTATATATGCTTTGTTTTTATTCTACAAGGAGACCACCATAGAAGAATGTAAGAGTAGCAAGGGGATATAAAAGTGATGTGGGGATAGTAGGTTTAGGTGACGATGGAGGAGCATGAGATGGAGATGATGGGATATCAACAGCTAGATTGGGACAAGGGAGTGGTAAGATATCAAGAGAGGGATTAGGTGATAGGATAAGATCTAGATTTGTGGCAGTAAGTGATAAGGGATCATGCAATGGAGTGATCGGATCTTGAGTATCAAAGGGATGATGGGATGGAATGGATGGAGGATTATGATCTTGAGATGGACTAGATGGGACAACATGATCTTGATGTAGAGAAGGGAATATGGTGATATGCTTTGGATCAAGATCTTGGCATGGCTCATTTTGTGTGGGTGGCATGATGATGGAGCCATGGAGGGACTCAAGTAAAATGATGGAGAATTCATGGATTTGAGCGCTGCTAGGAGTGGGAGGAGTGGATTGGACTTGAGTGTCTTCATTGGCTTGGGTGGATCTAGGAGTAGAAGAGGGTGATTGGGTTTGACTGTCTTTGATGGGTTCGGTGGCTCTCAGAGGAGGAGATGGGGTTTCAATCGATTCGGTGGGTGTGACTATTTCAATGGTTTGGGTGGTGTTAGGGGTGATAACAACAATGATAGGTGTGAGATGACAGAGGGTCTCATCACTAGTGACCATGGATGATGGATTGGGACTGCGTGGTTCCACAACTTCAAGGTGTGGAGTTGGGGATGTCTTCTTTGTCATGAGTCCTTGGAGAACTTCTAGAGTGAGAAACTTACATACTCTAGGCATGGTAGGAGTGGATGAGGGATTAAGGATTGGTGGACTAGGATTAGGTGGGAAATGGGATTGGATGTATGACTGATACTAGATGGAGGATTAGGATTGGATGGAGGGTTAAGGTAGGGATATTGGTATAGTGAATTAGGATGGGAAGACATGGACGGTGGATTAGGACAAGAGGATGTAGGTGGTGGATTGTAATAGAGGTATTGGAATAACATATTAGGATAGGAAGATTGAGATGGTGGATTACGATAGGAAGACGTGGATGGTGGATTAGGATAGGGAGATGTGGATGTTGGATTAGGATAGGTTGGTGGAGGTGTAGGGTTAAGATAAGAAGGTGTGGACGTAGGATTAGAATGGGTAGATTGGTAAGGAGAATAAGGATAGGGGGACATGTATGGGGAATTATAATAGGAGTTTTGATTAGGATGGGAAGATTAGGAGGATAGATTGGGACAAGAGGATGTAGGTGGTGGATAATAAAATGATGTAGCAGAAGGATATGCAAGAGATGCAAACGAGGAGGATAATGGATATCCCTTGTCAAAGGAAGCATAAGGAGCGTTATTAGGTGTGGATGAAGATGTAACGGGATAGCTTAGAGAGGTGATTGTATTTTGGATGACACTTGGGGAAAGCTTGCTAGCAATGATAGTGTCAAGGGGATCTATGTCATATACATCTTGATCAACAAGACTTTCATTATCATTGTCAACATAATTAGGGTTTCCCTTAACTAATATTGGTGAAGAACGAGGATTCATGATGTCAGGTTAGATGGATATAGATGATCATAAGGAAAGACAAGATGGATCAAAAGATTTTTGGAAGGAAACAGACTAAAGCTCAAATTGGGATTTAGGTCAAGCTCAGATCGGGATTGGATTAAAGCTCAGATTAGGATGATTGGATGATGTGATGGGATTGATTTTGATGATCGGATTTGATTACCAAAGGATGATCTTGACACCAAATCTACTTCTAGATGGAAGTAGATTAATTGGGTCGAAGGTGATTGGATAGGGATGTGATTGGATTAGATCAGATAAAATCAATTGATGAGATGATTGACAAGATCGAGTAATGGATCAGATAGGATGATGAAAGGGGTTCTAAACCAATTTCAGAGATTACCCTAGGTGACCTAGGGTGCTGATTGATCGGATTAAAGAATAAATAGATGATTGTGGCAAAAAATCCACCTTGAGATTGAAAGTGGATTAATTAGGTTGACGATGATGATTAACTGAGGACAAATGATGATCCTAAGAAGATTTGGATGATGAGGATAAGATTTAGACACCTATGTCAATTTGGATAATAACTTGAAATGAAGTTCAGAGGATTTGGATTGAGAAAACGATGAGGAATGTGTGACCTAGAGATGCTTTCGGATGATGTACCTATATGATTCAGATGATGAACGAATGACATTGGGAGAATGGAGATAGAATAAAGCTCAGATTGGGATTGGATCTGAGGACATGATGAGATTTATCCTAAACCAAGATCAAGGGTTTTAACTAGAGGACATAAGGCGTTGACAATCATATTTTTCCAGATTTGGCAGTTTTCAAAAATTGTCAAATTTTTCCATTTTAGGTAACTGCATAGGCATATCTTTGAGAGTCTAGTTTTTTCCCAAAAAATTCCTAAAACTAAGGTAGGATGAATTGCCAACTAACATCCTAAATCTGAGACATGCATTCCGAGTTATTAACGAAAATGATTTTTCAAAAATTGGAAAAAACCACTAAATTGTGATTTTGAGAGTCAAGATGAAAGTTTGAAGCCCCAAAAATGTGCCAAAATGAGGGCCAACCAACTAAGGATCAATTGCAGATCCACATGCCACCTCATAATGCAACCACCCATAAAATTTCAGCCCAAACAGACACCCAAGTCAAAAGTTATGGCCTCTAGAAGTTTTTGCATAAAAATAAAAACCCCTAAAACGAAGTCTAGGTGATTGGGTTGGATGATTTGATGATGGATATGGACTCTAATGATGGTCTAAGATGCACTTATGTGATTCAGTTGAGGAAATGATGAATTTTAGAAAGTGCAGATGGATTGAAATGAGGATTACGGGTGAACAAAAGATGCAAACGACTGGAGGAAGGTCAGGGTCGCCTATTGGTTGGGCAAGGTCGCCTATCTGCTATCAGACCCTTGGAATAGGGAGAAAAACTATCAAAATGGGTAGATAGACTCTCAGAATGGGGAGATAGATGATCGAATCAAGGAAACAGATGATTGGATTGGGGAAACAGATGATAGGAGTGGATGAATAAACGCTCGAAACAAGTAAACGATCACTCGAAAGGGGAGATAGACTCTCAGAATGAGGAGACAAAAGCTTGAAATGGATGAATGATTATTCAAAATGAGGAGATGGAGGTTCTGAATGTATGAATGTTTACTCGAAAAAAGTAAAAGAATGATCAAAATGAATGGACGACTCTCAGAATGAGGAGATGGGGGTTCGAAATGGATGAATGTTTACTTGAAACGAGTAAACAAATGATCAAAATGAATGAACGATTACTCAGAATGAGTAAAAAAGTGCTTGGAACGGATGAACGACTCTCAGAATGAGTGAATGGATGATTGGAAGGGATGAATGATTGCTCAGAATAGATGAATGAATACTCGAATGAGTGAATGTATGATTGGAAATGATGAACAAATGATCAGAATAGATGAACGAATACTCAGAATGATTGCTTAGAACGAGAGAATGACTCTCAAAATGAGGAAATGAAAACTTGGAATGGATGAATGAGTGCTCAGAATGAGGAAACAATTATTTGGAATGGATGAATGACTCTTAGAATGAAGAGATGAAAGCTCAGAATGGATGAACGAGAGATTCAAATGGATGAACGAGTGCTTGAAATGACTGAACAAGGGGTGAAAATAGCTATTTGGAGGGTAGGTTCACCCAAGTTTAGGTAGGTTCACCCAACTTAAGGGCAAGTTCACCCAAGGATAAGGGAAGGTTCACCCAAGGATAGATCAAGTTCACCTGTTTAGTGAAAGATAGGCAGAAATAGATGCTTAGATCAAGTAAAATGACACTTTGAATGAGGGGATGAATGCTTGGATCAAGGAGATGAATGCTTGGGATGGGCAATGAATATTTGGAATGGGGGGATGACTACTCAGAATGGGAAAATGAGTACTCAGAATGAGCAAATGGGTGCTCGAAATGGACAAACGGGTGCTTGAAATGGTTGAACGGACAATGAAAAAGGTTGTTTGGAGGGAAAGTTCACCCAAGTTAGGGCAAGTTCACCCAAGTAAAGGCAGGTTCACCCAAGGAATAGGGCAGGTTCACCCAAGGATAGGGTAGGTTCACCCAACTGGAGAAACTGGCTGTTTTGATGACTGTTTGACTAATAGAGGGTAGGTTTGCCCCTCTAGAGGGCAGGTTCACCCCTCTACAAGGTAGGTTCACCCCTTTGTAAGGGAAATTTTTCCTATTCAGTGAAAAGTTTGACAATTTTGATAGAAACAAGCAAAGAAATGACTGAGACAGAGGGCAGGTTCGCCCCTCTGTAGGGCAGGTTCACCCCTCTACAATAGATCTGGACTTGACTTCAGTGAAAATAGCTATGGTAAGGACCAAAAGACATGGAAAATAACAAGCAAGAGGAAAAGACTGACTCGACTAATAAGATATGCACTAGTTTCGCACGAATAAGACAATTCAAGCAACACAATCCTAAGATTAGTAGTAAGAGGGTATGGCCAACACTATCCTCTAACTAGGATGAACAAGGCAGCTAGGGAGTCCTCTATATACTCTCGGTACATGAGGCACAACCATGAACACTAGCCCATCTACAAGCATGAGTCAGGAACCCCAGCAAGATACTAAAGGCTCAGACCAACTCTTCACGTCTATCTAGGTATCACCCTAGCTTCAACGCTCCACCAGACACGACATGATTGGATTGAGGTACAACTTTGGCTCTCCCCCCTTTGTATACCCTACCGGTATGCGTGGTTGGGATTGTCCCTTGGGGTGATGAAATCCCCAAGCAAGTCCTACTAAAGAAGAAAACACTAACCATTTTTGGCTACTCCCTAGGCTCACATGAAGTGCAATGGGAAAGCTTAGATGAAATAGTGTCCTCTTGGGTGACACAATGGACCTTGAAAACATGGAAAACTAAATATTTGACTCCCCCTAATTAAACTATGTGCCTAAATTGATAAGCAAAAATGATAAGCAAACTAGACAAACTGATCATCTTGCAAGAAAGGTGTTAGTTGTTTTGATCTTCGTTCTTCATCAAGCATGAAACAAGTTGCACAAATGTTAGCAACAACATAAACACACTCACAAAAATATGACGTTAGGGTGTTAGAGCTTCAAAATGATAAAAAATAGAAGCCAAAACGAAGCTTAAACGACTATTTTACCTCATAGAAAGCTTTGTCTAGGCAGGTTCACCCATCTATAGGAGTAGGTTTTCCCCTCCTTGGGCAAGTTTTCCCCTCTGTAAGGGCAGGTTCATCTCTTTGCATAAAACAATGAAAAAAAATTGAAACTGAACTGTAAACTACTGTTTTACCTTACAAAAGCCTCTATTTTGGGAAGGTTCGCCCCTCCCTGAGTAGGTTCACCCCTTTGTAAGGGTAGGTTCACCCCTCCTTGGGCAAGTTCACTCCTCTGTAAGGGTAGGTTCGCCCCTCTACAAAACTGAAGTCAGAAGCTAACATAATCTGTCTACTGCTCAGATGGGCAACCTTGTAGGGCAGGTTTGCCTCTGTTGAGGGCAAGTTTGCCCAAGTTGGGGCAGGTTCACCCAAACTAGGGCAGGTTTTCCCCTCTAAAGGTCAAGTTCACCCAATAGTGGGTGGGGTCACCTCTGTTTTGGTTGGAGTCGCCTCTCTGCAACCTGGAATTGGAAAAACTTAAACAACATAAAATGTAAAAGATAGGGACACGTTTGTGGGTCCTACCTGGCGTGCCAGAAATGTGATTAGGTGAAATATCCTAGTCTGGATGATGCAAAATAAAGTGCTAAAATGATAGAAACAACACCTAACACCTCAAGATAAGCCTAGTTGAATTCAAAACAAAGTAAAGATAAAGAAAACAGATTTTACCTTGTCTTGAATTGATCTTTGGTTGGCCCTTGATAGTCAATTTTTGTATGCTCCTTCGATGGCAAGACAAATGAAAGTGGATGTAAAATGATGAGGATTTGATAAGGATTCAAATGAAGGATGTGGGTAATTGAGAAAATGAACAAGATAGATGCAATGAGAACATGAAGATGAGCAACAATGGTGGATGAAGGTTGAGCTTGAGCTTGAGAGATGAAGTTGTGAATGTTGTTGAATGAGAATGTGTTAGAGAATGAAAGAAAAATATTTTATTTTATGGAGAGAATCCCTAAAAAGATGGATAGTTGAGATATTGCCACCATGGGAAAAATGAAGGGTTGAGGTGCGTTGAGGACTCACAAGCCCTCACATCTTGCCATGAGGTGGAAGATGACATGTGATGGGTAGGTACTTGTAAGTACCTTCGAATAAGGATGACGTGACCTCTCAATGATCACATGGGGAAGAGGAGAATCTTGGATAAATAAAAGTGAATTTAAAATTCACATGATTGGGGATATCCTAAGGATAAGACAAGGTTTCCAAAAAGAGAGGTGAGAAGTACCTTGGATAAGACAAGGTCCTTAAAAAGGTAAGTACTTACCCACATGTGACTGATGTGACCTCTCAATGATCACATGGGAAAGAGGAAAGCCTTGGAAAGATAAAAATGAATTAAAATTTCCTTGGGGGATGGGGAGTGTTGACCAAAGGGGGGTTATTAGACTATCTAATTACCAATTAGGAGACATTTAATGGTTAATGAAGATTAGAGGCCAACTTGCAAAAGTTGGAGGATGTGACACATCCTAATCATGGATTAGACATGTGCACATCCCTAATGATGGAATTAGGAGGTTGATTAGGATTAAGGAAAAGTGATGGAAGATGTGACATGGGAGGGATTAAATACATGTATTATTTATTTAATTATTTTGAGGAAAAAGGGAAATAAAGGGTAAGGTATTTAATTATTAACTAAATACCTTGGGGATTAAGAAGATTTTAATGATATTAATTAAATAATAGTAATATTACTTAACTAATGCAAATACGAGGATGTTTAGATGAAAAGGGATAAATTTGGACAAATGTAAGTGTCCAAATTTAGGTGTCTATGGTCATATTCCTCCATTTTCCTATGGATATAAGCACTAATATCCTCTGTAGGTAGAACCCTATATGGAATGCTCAAAAAATCTTTGAGTGGGTCATTGTCAAACACTTTCATGGGGCATCTCTTAAACTTTGGCTAAGGCCTCTTAGTAACTTTCACTACAGTAGGTGTTTCCATATATATCGAATTCAAATGCTTGAAAACAAGCTCTACTTCAACTTTATGGCACACAAATAATGATAAATACCTTTTTCTTGCTTAGCTGGAACTAGGGTTTCAATGCTCTACTTCATAAATCTCCTTTGATCCCTTTGAATTTTATCCAACTCACTCTGCTTTCTCAAAATGCTTAAAAGTGAATTAAATCGATTAAGTGTAGATACTTATAACCCTTCGATATGCCCCAATTTGCATTTAATGCACCAAACAATAAAGCTAATAAAACCCTTCTCTATGCAACAATAAACCCTAAATCACTCAACAAATCTTCACAATTCAATATTTTCTTTTGGTTTCTTCTCTAGAAGATCAACACTATCCACCTCTGTCACATATCTTTGTGCCAAGCCATGACACCATATATCAACCGGGGGGGTTTTCTTATTTGTTATTGCTCCCCTAATCCAATGGTTAGGTTCAATTCCCAGAGGAAATACTTGCATCGAAGGGTGGTCAGATTCATTTGTAGTCTCTGGTTCTTCTTTCTTGCTCCAGATCTTTTCCATTTCCTTCTTTACTTCAACCAGATCAACCTTTTTGACTGGTTCATTTCTCTTTATCAGATTATCCTTCCTTGTGTTTTAGCATCTTAAAACCTTAGCAATATGTCCAAGTCTATTGTAATTGTGACATACAACATTCTTTTGAACATTCCTTCCATTCATTCTAGATCTGCATTGATTAGCCTTGGTCCAAATCCATAGCATGTATAACAGTAAGCATTGAAAGGTTGAATCATTCTACCATTGTTATATGCATTCATCATTTGAATTCTACATTCATTTTCTCTATGTCTAAATTTCTTGCATGTAAAGCATTGACTAGTAAAGGATGGAGCATTTTGATTCATTTGGCTTCTAAATTCCATTTCTCTATGTCTAAATTTATTGCAAGAATAACAAATCCTATTGAAATATGGGTAGCTTTGAGCATTTGGTTGTTTGACCGGAGGTCTTCTAGCATTTTTTCTTTGATTCCAAATCTTGCCATTATTCTTCTTGTCTTCAGTCTTCTCTGGTTGATTGATCTTCTTTGCATTGGGTGTCTAATCCACTTTTGAGCTTTCATCTTTTTCAAGTCCCAAACCACCTTTGTCTTTGGATGTTTTTTGACTTGCAATCAACTCAACAAGTATTGTATAACTTGCCTTAAATTTATCTTCATGACTTCTTGCTTTCTCCAGATCTGATCTTAGATTTACCACTTCTTGTTCAAGCCTTATGCATTCATTACATTTTATTTTTATCATTGCATTTAGACATTCCTCAACTCTTTTCTTTTCTTCCACTTGCACTTTTAGTCCCGTGATGTCTTCATTTGCTTGCTTCAATTGTTCATTGACTTCCTTATGCCTTTCTTTGAACTTATGGATTTTCTCTCTCAATTTTTTGAGTCATTCATTTGATTCTTTAACATTTTCCTTTAGACCTTTGTTTTCACCTTCAACTTTGTCAAGATCTTCAAGAGAAACTTTAAGTTCTCCATCTTTTTCAAGCATGCAATCTTGTTTTGTGTATTCAATAGTAGGAATCTCTTATGAAGGAATAGGAAACTTTTTATCAGCCATGTGTTCAATCTCCAAGATCTTCCCAAAGAGTTCAAGCTCCTTCTAGGGATCCAAGCTCTAATACCAATTGTTGAAAACTCAGAATACTAAGAGGAGGGGGGGGTAAATCAATATTCTATTAGACCATTCAAACATTAGCCATCCAATTACCAAAGCATATTCAACTATAGTAAGGAGAGAAAGCATGAAAACATCCACAACATCACATAACACATGAACACTATGATTTTTACATGGAAAACCTAAAATGGGAAAAATCATGGTGAGGGTTAGATCACAATATATTATAACTGGTTATAGTATATTACAGAAATGATCATTGCAGGTGGACTCACTATCCAAGTGGACTCACTACCCATAGAGAAAAAGATAGAAGAGAGAGGGGTGGCTCACAACCTATTTTGAACTATTACAAAAGCATCTACAATATGCAAGAATATAGTTCCAATGAAGCACAATTACAAACTTCTCACTGATCTGGATCAATGCTTTGATCTACTCTACATTCACATAATTTTGATCTCAACATTCATAACTTATTCACTCAACTCTACATGTTTTCACATCAGTGCTTATATTCAGATCATGTAAACATTCAAAGATTGATATCTACAATCTTAAAACAACCTTGTATATATATATCAAACTCATTGCAAACATCATTTAGGTCAAACTAATTAGATGTAGCTCTAAATCATACAAAATGTGCCTTGTTGGTACCTAATTCAAATAAAAATTCCTTTCGGACCCAAAAAAACATGAGAAAAGTTTAATATAGGTTGGCATGGACCTATAATAGCTCCCTCTTACATCTGTAGCACATATTTAATCTTTGCAACCCTTTACATACATTAGGTCGACTAGGCAGAGGACCTAAAAAAAAACTCCAATTGTTCATCATCATATGACACATGGACCTAAAAATGTCATGCCATCTAGAAAATGCAATGCTTTGACACATGTTAACATTTTCCCAAAACTGCAAGGTCTAACCCATATTTGCAGAGGAGTGCGGACCAAATCATAGACATTACACAAAAAACTATCTAAACCTTATATGCTGATCTTTTGTTACTTACAACTTACAAACTAGGTGAATTCTAAATGAATATACTAATGAAAACCATAAACATGTTAGAACCATAGAAGTAAATATCTAATGGTGAAAGAATGCAGAATGAATTATCTAAGGGCTTTGTGCACTGAATCTACCGGTGTAGACACTTAGCAAAAATACTTAACTGTTTTTGTGTGTTGAAATCCATCATACAATGTTGACATTAATGACAACTCATTAATGACAACCTTCTTCATTCTTTTAATAGATACTATGCCTGTAAGGCTGGCTAAGCTAATGAAGCTAGAAGAAATAAGGAGCAAGGCTATACAAGCCCTAGATTCTCACCAAGTACAAGTCAAGAGAAATTTTGACAAGAAGATAGTCCATAGAGTGTTCCAAATAGGAGATTTGGTGTTGAACTGGGTTGCAAATAGAGCCAAAGCAAGAAGATATACCAAATTTTACATCATTTGGTGTGGCCCATATGTCATCACCAACTATAATGAGGCCAATACTTTGCATATATCTAGGTTGAATGGTGAGGTTTTTTTAATCCTAGTTAATGGGATTAATCTCAAGCCTTATTTCTATGGGGTTTTGAGATTCCATGTAAATATTAGTTAGTCATTTTTTCTTTTCCAAGAAGTGTGGTTACACACTTTGTATTCTTATTAAGGGAATGTATGTTTCTATATTTTTTGTTTTTCCTCCAAGTGTAGGATTGCACATGTTTTTATTTCTGAGGAAATAAAACTATTGTAGTTTCCCTTTTGACTCTATACCAAATGGACTAATAAGGCACCTAGATTCTATGATTAGCAGACAATCATCTCATAGAAGTAACCAAAATATTGTCACTTTGTGCCACCCCCTTTTGTTCTTACATGTTCCACTAGTTATAATTGATCTAATAAATCCCAAATGGTTTATCATGATCAAGATTTCCTTTGGTAGTCAAGTACTTCCCCCTTTCCAAGCTACACTAAAAAACCCATTTGCAAAAAATGTTCAAAGGATGTCTTTTCCCTTCATCTACCCTTTCTTCTCAGAGTCCCTTTGGGGATTTGGGTCCCAAACAAATATTTGGACCAAGTTCCAAATTTTTCTCCAATCCTCTAGTTCACTTTCTTTTTTTCTTTTTGATCCTTTCTAAGTTTTGGGCCCCAAACAAATATTTGGACCAAGGTATAAATCTATCTCGAGTTCCTAACTTCCTTCTTTCTTCTTTCTTTTCTTCAATCTTGTCCTTTTAGAACTTTGAGTCCCAAACAAACTTTTGGATCAAATCCAAAACTCCATTTTCCTCTTGAGTTCCTATTTCCCTTTCTTATTGTTCCCATTAGTACTTCAGATCCTAAATGGACATTTGGACGAATGGCTCAAATTCCCAAGTTTATCCTAAATTCCATCCTTCTTCTTTGGTCCCATTAGAATTTTAGGACCTGATCAAATATTTGCACTTTTGGTCCAAATGTTCATATTTGTTTTCCTTTTCTACCCCCCTTCTTTCTTCGTGAAACTTTCAGGACATGATAGGACTTTTGGACTTTTTGTTTGAAGGTGCAAATCTATTTTGGTTTCTAAAACCTGAATCTTTCCTTGTTGATATTTCAAACCTTTTTTGGTTTTTTGGAATTTTATCTACAAGTCTAAATCCGGTTTATATTTTTTCTCCCACCACCGAGGTTGCTTTTGCATTTGGTTTGTTTCTGCAACTCCACGAGAAATATTTTATTAAACAAAAACGAAGGTGCATAACCACATAAAGGGTGACATCTACCTTCTTCTCATTAGTTTTTGCATGTCTACAAGAGGGATAGCACAAAAGGTAAAACAAAATGTGAAATCATGGAAGGTTGACACCTGGAATCTTTTGGTTTGTTATTTGAGCTTGTAATCTATTCAAAGAGTACCCAATTTCTAATTATGGATGCACAAAATGGTGACACATGACAAGTTTTAATGGTTTGCATGAGTTTATAAGCTCTTCATGGTGGCTCCATTTTAGGCCATGGAACCACGAAAGGGTGACATGTGGCTCCTAGTTGACATCACTTTCCTTTTTAATGATGCTCTTCTCAATAGGCCCACTCTAATGATGTGTAAAGTGAATATGACTTGAAATGTTCCTATTGGTCGAGAATTTTCAAAAAATTCAAACTTGGTCAAAACAATATGAATCATCAATATCTTCCATCTTATTAGATCTACGACCCTTATTCAAACTAAGAAAAACATAATGAATGCCATATTTGTAGGAGACCAACAATAATATTGCAACAACATCCTAGCTATTAGATCAAATTTGTGGAGCTATAGAAGCAAATTTTTAAATGCAATTCTCACGAACTGCAAGTAGAGGATCAAAACCCATGTTGTATTAATGATACTTACTAACTTTCTATAATGGCACCCATTCCTAGCCAAATTTTGTTGTGGATCTCATAGGGATTTCTATTCTGCACTTATAGATTCATAAATAAGGAGGTATAGTGTGTATGTCAAGGTTCTTTTGGTAGGCTTTTAGCTTGAATTTTGAGGGCCATGATGTTTGTACCTGATTTGATTGGATTTTCTTCTAGGTGCTAATCATAATTGAGTTAGGGTTTGATTCTTATTCATCTAAGTTATTATTGAACTATAAATGCAAGTATTGTACTTAACATAAGGGTTCTTCCTATTATTTCTTAGGATTTTCCCTAAAGTTTCTCTTGCAAACTTATGAATTCTACATTTTTGCAATTGTAAACTAGCTTTTAGGCCTCTATATTAATGAAAATTAACCATTTTACCTCTTCTTTATTTTCATATGTTGTGTGAACCTTCATTACCTTAATGTATGAGTGTTATTTTGTTACTTTCGATATATATATGTAGTGTTATTTAAGTTTGTAGTTATTATTTTGTGATTGTTTCTATCCTTTCAACATATGAACAAACCCTAACCTTCATGTTACCTCTAGAATTTGATAGGATACAGAATTGTGCAAGTCTTTTGGTCCCTTTTCATTGATGTATTGGGATTTTGAAGCAAGAAGAAATATCTCTAGTCTTGGTGTATCATCTCCCCTTTCCCTTTCAATGCATTCCTTCTTCCGCTTTTCCCCTATGAGTTGTTGGAGTAGGGTAGTTGTAGGATTCCATGTGCTGGATTGGACTAACACACTTGCACTTAGATTAGAAGAGGAATTCAACCTTTTCTAGAGACTTGACCTCATGTTACAAGGTCCCACACCTTGAGGTTATTTCTATTATATCATTGGAATGTTGAGCCTATGTTCAATAGGGTGCAATTTCATGTGAAAAAAATAACTTTCCATGAGAAAACTAAACTAGAGATAAGATGGGAGATCAAGATGAGATTATGACTGATATTGGTTGTTATTTATTTGATGTTTGATGTTGTTGGTGATTATGTTTTTTTTCGAAAGATAAGATAGTAACCATAAGAGTCCAAAAGGAATAATATGAAAGTAGATGCAATTTTTTTTTTTCTATGGAATGATGAATGTTGATTATAGGTCAAATGTACAGTAGGTTTCAACTACTAGATCTATTTGATCATGATTTCTAGAAATTAAAAACTAGAGTATTCTAGAAAAATGTTTGTACAATCAAAAGCATCATTGTAAGTTTCAAGTGTGAAATTATGGGTATCAGATGCACCACAAAAGATATCAAAAGCACTGAAGTAAGTCAAAGCAACACTGTAGGCATCATATTCATCATTGCATCAAATTTTTTGGTTATATATTTATAAAACAACTTTAACAAGTCACATATTAGATGTGATATAGTAAGGTCAAATGCATATCTCTACATATCTAAAGCACCAAATTAATGTTAGATGCATCTCAATATTTTCAAATATGCTAAAGGATAATTGAAAGCATTAAAGGGTGATCAGATGCATATAGAAGAGTCAAATGCACTAAAAGATACTCAAAAGTGCAACATGATAGTGAAATATGCCATAATAGCTGTTAGATGCGCCATTCTATTTGAAATGATGTGCAAATAGATTTTAGGGTTTTAGTAGCACAAAATTAAGTCTCATATGTGTAGTTTCATGCTCAAATGCATTGTTCTAGACTCAAAAGCACAATTTTGTGACTATAAGTCAATTTTTTTACAAGTTGACTGATTTTGACAAGTTTGTTGGATTGATTTGTTTGATAGGTGTTTGGACTAATTTTTTTGACAAGATTTTAGCAAGAGATAAAAATAACATACAAGATAACAACTAACTCCAAAGTAGTGGTATGATTGGTATTCACTGGTCTTCATAATAAAAACATGCTAAGAAGTACAACCTAGCTATTAATAAGGGCGTGTCATTCTAGTGTGGGCCCAAGCAATAAAATATTATGGGATTATTCATGAATGCTCCACTCTCAAGAGGGAATAGCTAAGTCTCTAGTGACACTAGGGATTATCTTCCTCCTTCCCTCGTATGTTTTTACACCTCCAAATAAATTCTATCTCTCCTTAGGACGCTACATGTTGAGTAACTTCAAGCATGATATTGTACCTTGCACCACAACTCGATTAATGTGCATTGGTCTTAGGACTCTAATACCAAAGTTCATGGTGGTTCTAAGAATACTGAGCCTTTTTTATAGTACTTGAGACTAGGGGTCTCCCCTCTTCTCCTCACCAAACAAATCTCAAGGATCGAGGGTTTTGTGGCTTAGCTTGAATGATATTGGCCACACTTAAAGGTACAAATTTCATTCTCTGTCCTTTATATACCCCATTAGTAAATGTTGTTCTACATATCAAATGCATTGATCCATAGTCAAAAGTGGCACAGTACTGTTAAATGAACTAATCTACAAAAAATGAACCTACAAATAGATAATATTAGATGCAAACATGTGGTTTCAAATGCATCGTTCTACATATTAGATGCACCACTGTACTGTTAATAGTGCCATTTTCAATTAAAAAACACCATTCTAGGTTCAGTTATGTCATTATACACCTATTACCTAAAAAAGTTAAAGAAACCCAAAGTAATGTCAACTCAGGGACATGGGTCCCACCAGGCATGTCATAATGTGAGTAGGTTAAATTGAGATCAATGAATTGAAATAGGAAATAATAGTACTAATTAGTAAACCAGATTCAAAGAATTAATATCAATGAAGCATGTTTACATCAATATGAAATCATATAACGTAAATCAGCTATTGTAATCTAATTTACCTCCACTGAAAATGCCTAGCCATACTCCATTGTAAAGTAAAAAATTATGATATTTGAATACTATGTGGATTGCTCAAATACTTAGTGTATCCTTGTTAGCAAAAGCAGGATAAAAATGTGTATAGTTTAGATGCAAATTTGAGGAACAATTGAATGGATAAATGATGTATGATTTATAGCTTTTGGGGATATGAGATCAACGGTACAAGATGTGAGATGAGATCGGCGTATGAGGATTTGTGAGAGATCATGAGGAATGTACATGAGCCTGCATGGATAGATGAAGTGGAGTGCATGAGAGTTAAGTGAGGTTGATTTTCAGTAAACTCATTGAATTTAGCAATGATCACTAAATTTAGAGAAGTTCACTCAATTTAGAATGGAAGGATAAATATATAATGATATATTTAGAAAATAAATAAAATAATTATTTTATCTATTTTTAGAGGAATGTGGAAAGTAAATAAATGAAGTAATTTATTTAATTTTGGAGGAATAAAATTAACTAATTAACTAATTAAAAAACTATTTAATTATGTGAGATGAGAGGGATGCATGATTTATTTAAATAATTTAAAATTATTTAATTATGGGATTGAAAGAATAATGCAAGATTTAATTAAATAATTAAAAATATTTAATTATGGAGATGGAAGAATAATTAGAAATTAATAAATAATTTAAAATTATTTAATTAAAGTGGTTGGAAGGAAACGATTAATTAATTAAATAATTAATTAATGTTGATGAGTGAAAATGATGAAATAATTAAATAATTAAAAATTATTTAATTAAATTGGGAAAATGGGTTAGCTTAATCAAATAATTAGAAATTATTTAATTAATAGTCATGAAGGGGTTGAAGAGGGATGATGACGAGAAATGATTAATTTAGAAGAATGTGTTAGACATTTTTTGTGTCTATAGTGAATTCCCTCCAGGATAAGCTTCTCATCAATCATTTTATCAAAGGCGTGAATGCAAGCATATCGAGACCCATTCACATGGTTGATCTAGAGAACCTTCACGTTGCTATGGAGAAGGCTCTGATTGTCGAGGAGATACAGTCTATAAATTTAGGAGGCCCGTGAGCAGTTTTGAAACCTTCCTAAAATATTTATAGTTGGAGGATAATGTGCAAGAGGTTCTGAGAAAACAATGACTGATATGGGCAAGTCCCACAAAGTTTTTGTGGAGGTCAAGAATTTCCAAGCTGAGCATTCAGCCACTGCTATCAAGGAACCAATCATGATTGGTGATGTTCATGTTTCTATTTTTTTTATTCCATGGCATCTAATTCTTTCATTTCCCCATCTATAGTGGAGCACAAAAGGCTAGTGGCATCTAGGTAGGATGATAGGTGAGAGGTTGTGTTAGCCTCAGGGCCTAATATGGCCATAGATTTTGTAGTTAGGGATTATCAGTTGTGACTTGGAGACATGATGACATCAATTAACTTATGTGTTACTCTTTTAGGCTCTTACATGGAGTATTTTTGGGTATAGATTGGCTTGATGCACAATGAGATAAGATGGATTACTACCAAAAGGAAATTGAATGTTTAGACAATGATGCCACATTAGTAGATATTATTAGCATGTAGAGACCCATTTTGTTGAACACCCAAAATACTAAGAGGGAGGGTGAATCAATATTCTCTTAAACCATTCGAACATTAAACATCCAATCACCAAAGCATATTCAACTATAATAAAGAAAGAAAGCATGGAACATTAACAACACCACATAACACATGAACACCAAGATTTTTACGTGGAAAATCCAAAATGGGAAAAACCATGGTGAGGGTTAGCTCACAATATTAAAACCAATATAATATATTTACAAAAGTTCTCACTGTAGCTGGACTCACTGTCCAAGTGGACTCAGTTCTCACAAAGAAAAAGATAGAAGAGACATGTTGGCTCATAGCCTATTTTGAACTGTTACTCCAATGAAGCTCAATAAATTGACTTTATACACTTCATTTGATTATGATCTAACACTCTTCTTTTCTCTGCATTCACATCACTTCAATCTTCTACTCAACATTCACAACTTAAATTTTCTCTACTTTGATAGTATTCACATGTAGAATCTTCGTATTGCACATGCTCATGTTCATATCATCCATCAAAATTCCAAAAAGATCTAACATATATATCTGCATCAATTCTAACATCAATTAGGTCAACCTAATTAGATGTAGTACTTAAAATATAACTTGTTAGCTTCAAAAAAATTATACATATCATGAACCAGGATTCAATCCTCAAAATTACTTAAAATAGGTTAGCATGGACCTATATTAGATCCCACATAAGACTGCAACACTTATTTAACCTTCTCATATCTTTAAACTTGTTAGGTCGGCACGACATAAGACCTAATAACAAAATAATTCAACTGTGTATCCACATTCATACTTGTGGACCTCAAAACTCAATAGCAATTGGAATTCACATGCTACTGCCATCTATCAACATCTCCTTAAATCCACAAAGCAAAAATCTTGTCTGTGGAGAAGTGTGGACTCTCCCACTCAAATGCATTATACAAAGAATTACTGTAAACTACTAGACGAAACTTTTGTTACTCATATCTTTCGATCCAATAGACAACACATGATGAAAAATTGGAAATGGATACATCTAATATCCAAAAAAATAATGTTAGAAGTGCAAAGTGAAACCTTTATTTGCGAACCAGTGTAGACCCAAAAACTGAAGCACTGTTACCTAGAGTTATTAGAGTTGACACTTAGTCAAATTCTTATTACAAACAACTTTGTTGAACCAAACCAATTTGCAAAAATATCTTCCACTAACAATCCAAAACCTTTTAGAGAAAACCACAATGATTCACATCATGATCTTCATATATGGATACAATTTTGACATCAATGACAACACTGTAATGCTCATGTTGCCAACAAAATAATCAACGACAAAACTCTCATTCTTCCAACAATCTCCCCCTTTGTCATTATTGTCCCTCAGTATCATTTGGCATTAATGACAATACACTAAGGTTGAGGTAATAGGTTGTGCACATGGTGATTTCTTTCAGTTTTGCATGAGTTTGTATATCCATGCTGATTCATTTTGTAGCATCTTCATCTGTATTTGGCATAATTATGTGGTAACATAACTAGTATGGCCTTTGCTCAATTTGGTATCATAAAGTTCATTTTGCAGCTCTATTGAAACCTTTGATAAAGTGCAGTGATTAAGGTTTTCTTCTAAAGGTCACTTCAAACAAAAAACAAAGGGGGATTTTTTTGCTACATTGTTTTTCACAAAGTAATATTGTTCTCCAAACTTGAACTTGAAATCTTTGTGAATAGAAGTTTATTTTCAAAGAGTGGCATATTAACACACTAAGTGTTTTTTTTTACAAAGCACAAGTAAAAAGAGGGTGGCAAAGAGTTGTCGGTGATCATTATTTTTTATTTTGAATTTATTGGGAATTCTTTCCCATCAAAATGTGCGGACATGAAAATCATTATGTTGTTTTTGAAAAAGACTTTGAAGGTTTTTCATTATTTTTAAGAAAGTCGTAATCTACTGTATGAGCTCTGCTAGGGTTTTGTGTCTTCTGCGGTCACCCTTTTGCATCATACTGTGCATCCTGCGCAGGAAAACTGTACGGCCACATTTACTGCAGTTTCTCATTTTAATATGCCTTCAACCGGCTCTGACCCAACAGTTCTTGCTGGTGTTAGCAGTTCAACAACAATAATCAATGGTTCCTCCTCTGAACAAACATCCTCAAAAATTTATTCTGAAATTCTTTCACGAGGTAAGTGCTCTGATTCACCAGCTGATGTGTTTTTTCCTTTACCAGATTTTGATACTGCCTGTCAATGGCTTGAGCAGTACACCCTTGTTGGGTATTTTGTTGGGAGAACTCCCCCTGAAAGTGTGCTTAAAGATTGGGTTAACAAGGCTTGGGTCCCTCATGGGGTTCGCCTTGATATGGTCAAAAACTTAACCAAGGGTTTCTTTTTGTTCCACTTTGCGGAGGTCAATCATGTGCATGCCATCTTAAGCCATGGGCCCTGGTATGTCCGGTCCTCCTTGTTAGTTTTTCAAGCTTGGACTCATGACTTTTCTATCTCGGACGACACCAAGCTGCAGGTCCCAGTCTAGATTGAATTTCCTGGTCTACCTTTGCCTTGTGTGCCTTTTTTGAATAGTATAGCCTCCTCACTAGGGAGGGTTATTTGCATTGAGCCAGATAGGTTCTTTTAGGCCTGCCCCCAAAAGAGGGGTTGTGTGGAAGTTGACCTTTCCAAAGATTTAAAAGACTCCATTGATATTCAAATTGGAGCTTTCCACCACACCTAGAAGGTCACCTATTTTAATCTGCCCAACATGTGCTATAGGTGTCAGTCTGTGGACCACAAGATAAAGGAATGCCCTTTAGTAGTGCCTCATACACCTTCTTTGCCACGAGATGCTGAAAAGTACCGTTTGGCAGCTGCATCTGCTGCCAAACCTGATGCGAAATGGACCATGGTCACGAACTGAAAGAATAAGTCCACTAGTTCTGGGTCAGGTCCTGCGACCTTTGAGCTAGTGAAAGATATTTCAAACCCTTATGTGAAGGGGAAAGAAGCTCTGGTTGGAGCTGATTATGTTTCATAGCTGGCTAGGCTAAAGGCTATGCCTCAGCTGGCTGCTATCATGTTAACACAACCAAATGTGGCTTCACATCCGAATGTGGCTTCACAGCCGAATGTGGCTTCATAGCCGAATGTGGCTTCTCCTGTGATAGGAGCTCACAGGCGTTCTCATAGCCCTTCCCCTCCTAAGGAAGAAGGGGAATATGTTCATGAAAAATGGAGGATGTCCTCCCCTTCCAATCAAATTGGCTCAGTTCTGGCAGAATTTTTACAGAATCGTTTCTCTTCTTTGAATGGAGAGGAATCGAGTTTCAAAAACATGGAGGAGTTTCACTCATGAAGTTCCTTTCATGGAATGTTCAAGGTCTAACAAACCTCTCCAGAAAGTAATCTATTAGGAATACCTTGTGCAAGCACTCTGGTGTTGAAGTGCTTTGTCTTCAAGAAGTTAAAATTTCTAGTTTTCTGCTTGTCATGGCTAGTCGTTCTATTTGGCTAGCCAGTAAAATATTTTGTACTACCCATGATGTTGGGCGTGGCGGAGTTTTCATCCTTTTGGCCCCACGGTGGCACTCCTTTGTGGTCGACCACGGGTCTGATCCCACTTATCGACTCATCTGGATCCTTCTCAACATTGATAATCATTCCTTTGGGATTATTAATGTCTATGCTTCTAATGATGTTGTGGAACACTCTTTGCTTTAGCGTTGGATTGCTAATTCTTTACCAGTTGCTACCTGGTTAATCTATGGGGACTTCAATATGGTAGAAATGGCATCTGACAAAGATGGCACTCTGCCATTCAAATGGATAGCTGGGGACACGGAGGCATGGTTTACATGCACAATAAATTGGAGCTTTTTGATCCCAATATTGGTTGCCGCCATTCTCATTCTCTCTGGAACACTTGGTGCAATTACCGAGCTAGTTCTGATAGAATATTTAAGTGCCTTGATCGTTGCATGATCTTAGTGCAATATTTTTTCTCATTTGACAGCTCTTCTCTCCCGGTTAAGCCGTTAGTGGATGTGACTTTGTCAGATCATTTCCCCATTTCCTTTTGCATTGAATGGGAGACTCGATAGCCTAGTACGTGTAAAACTCAATTTTTTTTAAACACGCATTTACTCTACCACAAGCCTACCTTGGCCCACATTCGCAGAGTTTGGAATTTGGAGTGCAGGCTAGCTCATCATATAGGCTGGATTTCTTGGTGGAATGAGGCTATCATCCGCATGGCTATATTTTTGCACATTTATGGGTGCCATTTGGCTATTTTTCACTGGCGGTCTTATGAGGCTACCACCGTTAACCTCCATGCTACCTCTAAGACTTTGGTGGCCAACCCCTTTTCTCCTTCCTTACAAGTCAGGTTGGAAGAGCTAAGGCACAAGAAATAAATTGCTGACAACTATGCTGCTTGAGGAGCGCAAATCAAAGCCCAGTTGCACTGGCTAAAAGTTGGTGATTGTGCCTCCAGAGAGTTTTTCTTGGGTCTATATTCCAGACACTCATCCCCAGGCATTAGAAAAAAAATATGGTGCTTAGGTGCTCTTTGAGCTGCTTGACATTCTCCAGGCCTTTGTGTGTCATTATGATCAAGTTTTCACTACACAGGAAGTCATGCTTGTGCGATAGCAAGCCCTTCAAGATTGCCTTGTTGTTGTGCCAAATAAGCTTTCTTCAGCTTAGAAATCTTTTTTATGATCAACTTTTATCAGTTGATGATCTCAAAGAGGCTGTTTTCTCCATGGCTGGTGACAAAGCCCTGGGAATTAATAGATTCCCTTGTGAATTCTACAAAGCCATGTGGGATGATATTGGGAATGATCTGCATCAAGTTTACTTAGAAGCTTTTCACTCTAATTCCTTGGGTAACTATTATCAATTAGATATGCACCCTTGTCAGATTTGCAGAAATCAAACTATTTATTGAAACATGGAAACTCTTTTCAGATGTGGGTGATCTGTGCAAAAAGAGAATCTCTAGAGTGAGTTGGTTCTCTGAATGATGAATATTATTCTAAATGATCTTCAGGAAAAGGGATAGAGAAAAACTAAAATTAAAACCTATGACATAAAATGATCCACAAAACTTTATAATGACTTTGATATTTCTCCCACAAACAGTCTTCAGAAAAATAGTAATGAATTCACAATTTCTCATGAACACCAGTGCAAAATTAATTTGCATGAAGGTTTAGATTTAAACACAACACGCAACCTACAATAAATGAACTTTCTGCATCGATGATCTGCAATAATAGGACATAAAGATGATCTATAAACAGAATCACAATATAAACATCACACTAAAACTACAAGTTGAGACATAAATTGGAGATACGAATGCTGCTTTTTATTAGATGAAGGAGTGAAACTCTCAAAACCTGAGTGCAAAGAAGTTTACAAGCTCAAAAATGTTAAGAGCAAGAAACTGCCAACTAAACTGAAGAAGAAGAAAAAACTAAGTTTCTTCAAGATATAATTCTCCAAAACCGTAATTCGAGCTCACAAAGAAAGCTCAAGGAAAAGGCATCAAAGCTGTCTCAAAAGTCTGCATAAAAGCAGAAAAAACTCACTTTTTTCATGTTCACACTGAAAAGCTCCTAAAAATAGGCTAAATAAGCTTTTAAAGCAAATAAAGCACCTTATCTCTCCAAGAGGAATCACAAATTCGACCCAAGTAAAACTCAACCTGAATCTGCTAAAAATAGCCAAAAGATAAAACAAATCATTTTATTCCTGCTTTACACAGTTGCAGATCTTATCTATTCTCTCAATTAGACCTATTTTTGCAATTAAAGATTTTTTTGAAAATCTTTTGCAAAAACACAACTTATATCTCCATTTACAATGCTTGATTCTCTTAAATATATATATATATATATATATATATTATCCTTTCATCCATACCCTAATTGATTTCTTTAAAATCAATTGAAAAATAAAGCCATACCTATCATTACATTTGATTGATTTTCTTTAAAAATCAATAAAATAAAACCTAAAGCATATAGATAAGGTCTATTAAAGAAGACATTTGATTAAAAATAAAAACCCTAAGGCTCTCTTGACTTGAAATATATCAAAAGTCTTACCCCTAATATAATTAAGCAAACAATGTCAAAATGAAACTCAGCAAGGCTCGACCTAAAGCAGGAAACTCGGCCACATTTAATATTTCTAAAAGCTTGGTAATATTGCTAAGTCGAATTAAGGTTTATATGGAACAAAACTAAAGCAAAACCCTAAAACCATTTCATTCCAAACTTACAACTTCTGAAGAGAAGGCTTTGTCGGGGTGAGCACCACCAACACTAGGGTTTGGACACAAAAATTTTACCATTCGAGCTCATGTCTTCTGTTGTGAGGTCGAATCTTTCTCAAGGACTCGATGGTAAGCTAATTTTCCATCATTTAAAGTATTTTTTACTCCATTTTATAGCATTTCTAGAATTTATAGGCTGCGGCCATGAGGCGTTTCTGATGCATCCTCCTTTCATTTTTCTATTGCTACTTTCCTAACTTTATTCCTCTACTTTGGCCGCCATGGAGAACTCCATCCTTGCTAGCCGCCATGAGTGAGCTCGACCATGCATTAGAAGCTCAGTGAGAGCTTTGGCCGTGGCCTCCTCACCCTGAACGGGCAAACAATGGTAAGCTTTACTCTCTCTATCATTCCTTATCTCCAAATTTTGATTTAAACTCAACAACCTTGAATGGTTTCCATACTTTAAGTAACTTTGTAACTGAGAATTCCTTCCACATCTAGGCCACGCCATGAAAGCACAAATGGTACTTATAATCTATATCTTGATGTAAAACCCTTACATTTGTGACTTCTAATTTTTGAGAGGGAACTTTTATTTATTTTCTTGTTGAAAACCCCATGTGGGTTTAGCTGAAAATTGTAAGAACTTCATTCTAATAGAAAACCCCAATATGGGTATTCATTATTTTGAATAAATCTGCCTTTTAATAAAAAATGCTGATATGGGTATCAATGAAAATTGTAGAATCTGTATTTTAATTCAAAAACCCCACCGTGGGTAACAAAATTTTTGTATACTTTACTATTCATTCAAAACTCGAGCCTGACCCAGTATGACATTTATTGACATTCTGAAATGGGTATCTTTATTCTAAAAAACAAACTTATCTAAATGTACTTTCTGTTGTATTCCAGCCCAACCATGGGAACACTGTATAAAGCTTGTATTTTGTCAAAACCCCACCTGGGTGTATAATATTTTGAAAACACACATTTCCTTTGCAATACATTCTGGCTGAGACGTCCATATATCTGTATTTTTTGCATTTCAAATGTCATCTCTATGCTATCTTGAACCATCCTTTCACACAAAAATCTTTTTGATTGAATCTGTAGATGAGCTGCTTACCTTCTTATGCACTCCAAACCCTCATTCCTACCATTTCCTTTGTAAACTCTTCTCATTCTGGAAATGACTTTTTACTTGCTGTACCACCATTCAAAATACATGATAAATGAGGAAACAAAACCTTAAAAACAATGTACTCTTGGACTATTTCCCTCCACTGTCAGCTAAAAAGATTGTGTCTAACACACCTGATCACTGTTTTCTATACTTACAAGCAAGTTGATTGTTTCACCACTTAATAGATGCCTTAATTGTTCATGCATTGATTAGATGCTATCGCTGCTTCTTATCTAGCACTCTTCATGCATTTTTATGCTTCATTTAATAAAACTGTTCCATGCACTTGCTCTCCTCAATAAAATGAAAATCTAAAATAGTTCTCTTCCTTGAGGCATTATGTATGCTTGTTCACTATCCTTGATTATAAGAAAGAACACTTTTGAACCTTGCATAATATCATGAATATGATGAACAAAACTACTATGGCAGCAATGTTGAGATTTGTAATTAGTTAAATCAATTGAGATTAATTAAATTAACTATCCACCTGTAGCCTTCAGAAAGCACCCTCTGTTTGTTATGAGTGGACCGTTGGTTTGATGGCTTAACGGATGAACTCTGCTTTACTCTTTCGGTTACGTTTCCTTTCTTGATGATTATGATGATTGCACTCACTATCTCAGCCCACTAGTAATGAATAAGGAACAACATGTTGAGCTCTACCCTTGCGGGAGCCAATTTTTCTCCACATGCTTGGTCTTCAAATGATAATCAGCTTCATGATTTTCCCTATACCTGCACAAAGAAGAAAACAATGTTAGCATAAAAAACAATATATGATCATGTTGATGTATCTCTTTCAGCTCATATTTTTGCACTTTTCTTTAGTTGGTTCTGTAGACATCCAAATTTGGACACTTAATTTATCCAAATTTATCACTTTTCGTCTAAACACCCTCTTATCCGAGTTAATTAAGTAATATTACTATTATTTAATTAATATCTTTAATTCTGTCAAATCCCTAAGAATAATTAAATACCTTACCCTCCTTAATCCTTTTTTTATCAAATAAATTAAATAAATATTATATTTATTTAATTCCTCACATGTCATTTTCATCTAATCCTAATCCATCTCCTAATTTCTTCATTAGGGATGTGCACATGCCTAATCCTTGATTAGGATGTGTCACATCCTCCAACTTTTGCAAGTTGGCTTCTAATCCTTATTTATCTTCTAATTACTAATTAATTAATCTTAATTCAGTACTTTGGTCAACTCTTCCCATCCCTCAAGAAATTTTTAATTTTTTTTATTCCTCCAAGAATCCCCTTTTCCCATGCATCTTCTAGAACCTTTGACTTGTCACATCAAGTCACATGTGACAAACTCTCACCTTTTGGGAATATTGTCTTATCCACTAGATTCTTCCAATCATTGTGAATTTAAAATTCATTTTTAATCACCCAAGATTCTTCCCATCTCCCAATGTACTTGCAAGGTACTTGTCCTTCCTCCACCTCATGTACCTTTTTGACACTCACCTCCATCTCATATCCCCTTGGCCACTTCACCCTCCACATGTCAAGATGTGAGGGCTTGTGGGTTTTCAACCCACCATAGCCCTTCATCTTGATCTTGTTGGATCAATCTTGATCGTTGAATTCTCTAGAGAATTCAAATTCTTCTATAAATACCCCCTCCTCAAGGGCATTTTCAACACTTTGGATTTGAGCAACCTTATGCTGCCAATTTACATTCTCAAAGACTTAGCCATTTGATAACTACATGCTGCCAATTTGCACTCTCAATCCTTTGCCATCATCTAGCCATCTCTTTTAATCAATTTGCACATTTAATCTTGCATTTAGTCACTCAAAAATCATCTAAGGAGCACACAAAATCATCCCAAGCAAGGGCCAATCAAGGAGACATCAACAACAAGGAAGGTGAAATCGTTTGAATCTTCTTTTATCCATTTTCCTTCTTGTTATATCACTCTTTTGGCTAATCTTGAGGTGTCCTTAGTCTTTTATCACTTGCATTTATAAGTTATTTTGCACATTAGAGTAGGGTAAAATTTTTAAGATCACATTTCTGGCATGCCCGGTGGGACCCACAAATGGGTTCTTGCATTTAATCGCACTTTTTGTTAAGGATTTTGTAGGAAAAGGTCACAGAAAGGTGGCAGCGCCCTCTGCCTTACCACAGAAAGGCGACAATGCCCCCATTTTGCTGTAGAAAGGCGGCAGCGCCCTCTACCTTACCATAGAAAGGCGGCAGCGCCCTCTTGGCCACTGCAGAAAGGTGGCAACGCTCTGCTTTTGAAAGTTTATTTTATTCTAACATGTTTGCTACAATTAAGGATATATTTAGAAGGTTTTTCTAACATTTTTTTTGTAGTGGGAGGGGCACAACTTTCTTTTTTTCTTAAAAATCTGACAAAATTTGCTGCAGAAAGGCGGCAGCGCCCTCTGCCTTACCGCAGAAAGGCGGCAGCACTCTCTTGGCCACTGTAGAAATGCGGCAGCGCCCTACATTTGAAAGTTTATTTTCTTCTAACACGTTTGCTACAATTAGGGATATATTTAGAAGGTTTTTCTAACACTTTTCTTGTAGTGGAAGGGGCACAACTTTCTTTTGTTCTTAAAAATCTAACAAAATTTGCTGCAGAAAGGTGGCAGCGCCCTCTGCCTTACTACAGAAAGGCGGCAACACCCTGCATTTGAAAGTTTATTTTCTTCTAACACGTTTGCTGCAATTAGGGATATATTTAGAAGGTTTTTCTAACACTTTTCTTATAGTGGAAGGGGCACAACTTTCTTTTTTTCTTAAAAATTTGAGAAAGTTTGCTGCAGAAAGGTGTCAGCGCCCTCTTGGCCACTACAGAAAGGCGGCAGCGCCCTACATTTGAATGTTTATTTTCTTCTATCACGTTTGCTGCAATTAGGGATATATTTAAAAGGTTTTTCTAATACTTTTCTTGCAGTGGGAGGGGCACAACTTTCTTTTTTTCTTAAAAATATGACAAAGTTTGTTGTAGAAAGGCGGCAGCGCCCTCTGCCTTACTGCAGAAAGGCGACAGCGCCCCCATTTTGCCGCAGAAAGGCGGCAGTGCCCTCTGCTTTACCGCAGAAATGCGGCAACGCCCCCATTTTGTTGCAGAAAGGCGGCAGGGCCCTCTTGTTCACTGCAGAAAGGTAGCAGCGCCCCAAAACAACACAGTTTGGAAGGTAAAATAGTCATTTTGGCTTCGTTGTTGCTCTCATTTTTTGCTGTTTTCAAATAATAACCCTCTAATATTGTTATGGCAAGAATATTGGTGTTTTTTGGCTAACGTGTTGTAGCATATTAGGGCGTACTTGATTAAGAATGAAGAAAAAGACAGCTAATATTTGTTTGCAGGGCCATCTATTTGATTAGATTTGTAAGAAAATTATCCTTGTTGTTTTGAAACATAGTCTAATTAGGGGGAATAAACTTCATTGCTTGCTGTGATTGTTTGTTCTTGTGTTACCCAAGGGGGCATTAATTTGTTTTCGCTTTCCCCTTGCACTTCATGTGAGCCTGGGGAGTAGTTGGAAATGGTTAGTGTCTTCTTTTTAGTGGGACCTGCTTGGGGATTTCATTACCCTAAGGGACGATTCCAACCACGCGTACCAGCGGGGTATATAAAGGGGGGAGAACAAAAGTTGTATCCCAATCCAGTCGCGTCGTAATTGGCAGAGTGTCGAAGCTATGGTGATACCTAGATAGACGTGAAGAGTTAGTCTAAGCCTTTCAGTATCTCGCTGGGGTTCCCGACTCACGCTTGTGACGGACTGGTGTTCACGTTTGTGTTTCACGTACCGAGAGTATATCGAGGACTCCCTAGAAGCCTTGTGCATCCTAGATAAAAACTTTGCCTTGCCATACCCTTAATATTAATCATAGGATTGTGCTTGCTTGAAGTGTTTTCTTATGAAAAATCTGTCAAATCTTTGATACTTTGGACTTACTTCATTATTTTGCGTCCTTTCCATAGCCATTGCCATCAAAACCAAACTGTCTTATTGCAAAAAGGCGGCAACGCCCCTGATTTTAATGTAGAAAGGCGACAACGCCCCCTGCTTTACTGTAGAAAGGCGGTAGTGCCCCTGATTTTACTACAAAAAGGTGGCAGCGCCCTGATTTTATTGTAGAAAGGTGGCAACGCCCCTAATTTTGTTGCAGAAAGGTGGCAGCGCCCCTGATTTACTGCAGAAAGCTGTCAATGCCCCTGATTTTGCTGTCAACGCCCCTGATTTACTGTAGAAAGTTGTCAACGCCCCTTATTTTATTGTCTACGCCCCTGATTTGCTGCAGAAAGCTGACTACGCCCCTGATTTACTGCAGAATGTTGACTACGCCCCTTTAACTTCCTAGGGCCATCATTTACGAACCGTACATCGAATCGAATTCGTCTAAAAACCAAAATTGTTCAATTTTTTAAGCTCTATCTAGTGGTACCTTCTATTTCCTCTTATCAAGAATTTTACCATTCTAGGGCGGCCACGCCCCGCATTGCGGGGTGGACACCCCCTAACTTCCCGGGGCCATCATTTACAAACCGTGCATCGAATCAACTTCATCCAAAAACCAAAGTTGCTTAGTTTTTCAAGCTCTATCTAGTGGTACCTTTTATTTCTTGCTATCTAATCAAACCAATCCATTCCTATGATCAGATACATAATCATCTTCATCTAATCACAATTATCCAATCAACATCATCTAATCATTTGATACTATCCAATCAAACTGATCTAGTACTTTAATCAAATTCATCAAATCATCTACCTAATCCAATTATCCACCTACCGAATCCCATCTAATCATCTTAATATGAGCTTTTGTCCAATCCTGATTTGAGCTTGACCAAAATCCTAATTTGAGCTTTAATCTATTCCCATCCAAACTATTTTATCCATCCTCTTTATCCTTTCATCATCATGAATCCTCATCCTCCATCAATAGTAGTCAAGGGAACCCTAATTACGTGGACGACGATAAAAAAGTCTTGTCGATCAAGAAAAATATAACATAGATCCCTTTGATGCTATCATCACTAGTAAGCTTTCTCCACCCACTTTCCACAATCCAATCACCCCTTCCAGTTATCCCGTTATGT
>VDFB02105785.1:227301640-227350917 GCA_007258455.2 Sequoia sempervirens | reverse complement strand
AAGGAAGGTGAAATCATTTGTATCTTCTCTTATCCATTTTCCTTCTTGTTATATCACTCTTTTGGCTAATCTTGAGGTGTCCTTAGTCTTTTATCACTTGCATTTCTTAGTTATTTTGTGCATTAGAGTAGGATAAAATTATTAGGTTCACAGGTTCTATGCATGCAAGGATTGCAATATATCTTTGTTAGCATGGCATGTAGTATAGTTCATATCCCGAGCTCTTAATTGACACCCTTCTTAATCTTTTGTAGGAACATTCAGGAGCGGAAGCAAGATGGAGCAAGCTACGAAGCATCAACCGAAGTGCAACTTACGAAATGACGGATATGTCCCATGTTACTTGTCATTTCTCTTTCAGTTGTATATTTCCTTTCTTGTATGAATGGAACGACTAAAACCATGGCTTGTGTGGATATTTAATTTCATTCTTCTTCTTTTCATTTTGAAAAGAAAATGTATTTATAATGCAATTTTGTACTATCATTTGAATTCTCGCAATCAAATGAAATTCTGTAAATATGAATTACTTTATGAAATAAAAGAAAGCAAATGAAATGCTTTGTTGTTTGTATGCTCAATCATGTACCTCATTTGATTCTGAAACATTGAATAGCAACTTATAAAATTTTGTTTCCTCATTTCAATGCATAACTGTCACTTGATGAATAATGAACAAAGTGAAAACAACACTTAAACATAATGCATAAATAATTGTAACCTCACTTTAAGATATAACAGTATTTAATCCAGCTCCACCAATTGAGCTGTAGCAAAAAATTGGTAACATTTTGGAAATTTTCACTAAATGCTTTCCTGCTAAGCATAGATCAGTTGCCTTAAAACACTCCATTGGGCATGAAGTCAAATCTTCCCCTTCATGAAACTCAGATATTTGAATAGCAACATTCCAAACAACAATAAAACAAAATGAAATAGAACTGAAAGCAAACTAATAGGCCCTGATGGCCAACAGAACATGTGCAACAACGCTTAGGGAAAGAAAACTACTGAAAAGAAATGTGTGTAATGCACTTATTGACCTCAATTACTCTATTCTATGCTAACCAGTGGAAAAGGTACTAAAAAAAAACCATTTACGGGTTTTGAAAAATAACTACGTCTCCTAATCAACTGAGGATACTTTGCATGCTGACAAATTTGCGCTAAGAGATGAAAAATGAGGATACTTCTCACACATTGGTGCACTGCAACTTGTAAATAACAGTCAGAGGCACAAATCATGTAAATTTGATCAAGCATACCTCTAATTTTCCCATAATGAATGAGTTGGATTTGTTTCTCCTCGACTGCCACCTCTTCCTTAGGTGTGCTAGAAATTCTTTGGATCTCACCAACATCCCTGGCTAGATCTCTGATGGGGTAGCCTCTCGAAAGGATGAAGCCAAAACTTGCACCACTGGTTCTTTGCTGGTTACCTACAACTTCAATCTCATCTTTCTGATGAGGATCATTTGAAAACATATCACCCAACCTTGCACAAAACTCATCAATTATATTAGTGTACAAGTCCTCGTGAGGCTCATCATTATCTTTTGTATTCATAATAGGCTTTGAGGTGTCCTCCTGACTACTTTCTTGAAAACTTGGAAAAATATCAAGACCCCTACCTTGGATAGAAGTGTCAGGCTTTTGTTCAACTTGATCTCGTTCTATTTGAGCTATTGCACCATGCTTATCAGGGTTTAGACATTCGATAGCCATGTTATCCCCACCTCGAGTTTGGACACCCCCTGTTGTCTCCTCAAGCTGCTGCTCTATGCATTCTCCCTCAAAAGATGAATGTGTGGCATCTAAGTTTGAAAAAAAATCCTCAAGGTCATCCCAAAACATGTTGTCTTCCCTTTCACTTTCAGTTTCTTGTGGAGGAAGACTAATTGTTATCTTACTACCGTTCTCCTGGGGTATAAAAAAATTAGAATTTTGAACTTCTTCTTGCTATTCGGGAGTTGGTATGGATGTAATATGAGATGTACTCTCTTCACCATTCACAAAAAAATGGTAACTCATTGAACATATCAAGCAGAACTTGAGAACTGTCGGCCATTGCTTGATCTTGAATTTGTGGTTCCTCAAACACAACCTTCTCTATCTCTTGCAACGATTACTCTTGATGTTCTAAGTCTTCTTCTTCGCTGTATCAACTAGATACCTCGAAATAGTCATCTATATTCTACTGGTCCAATGAACTGACCTCCTCCACACATGCAACATTCTCAGATTCAACTGAGAGAATGGTGCAACTAGCAATGACCTCTTGCTTTGTATGCTGTTGTGTTGGTTGATCCTCTAAATTTTTTTCATCATCCTCCACAAAACAAGGCAGCTCATTAGTGAAAAAATGGAAGGACTCAATAGGAAAAGACTCTTCTCGTTCAATCTTCTGTTGCTGCAAACGATATTCCTCCATAGCTATATGCAATAAATTCACTCTTCCAGCTTCTTCCATGGTGAATGATGAGTCATTTCCCAAGACAATAGATCTATTTTCATAAAGGAAAGTAGTGGCAGGACAATTAGATTTATCTGGTTGGGAAACTTGGGGAATTTTTGGAGTCTCCTAGGGAAAAAGGGGCTGCTCTCTAATGGACTAGTCTCGAATGCTCACAAGCTCCTCAAAAGAATCATAAATTCTAAAACTTGGGATTTTGATTTTTTGGGGAGTCTGTTTGCATTCAAAACCAATTTCTTGAAGAGGAAAAGGCTCTGCAATTAGCTGATTTTGGAGCATAACAAATTCAAAATGTTCCAACCTAGGTTCTTGCAAGGGTAAAGTATCTCTAAAACTAGGAATTTTGATCTTAGGAGGGTTAAGAGGTTCACCTTGTGTAAAGCTTGGAAATTTATACTCATGAACTTCCTCCCGAGCAGGCTGACATAGAACTGTAGGGGCTGCTTGAACCTCATGCCTTTACGCTTCCAACTCTCACTCATAGAGATAGGCTTGATAGGCCATCTCTTCCCATTGCTAGTTATATTCATGCTATCTCTTGATCTCCTCTAGTTGCTTTGTGAACTCAAGCAACATACTCTTTATGGTTGCCACTTCCTTCTGCTGGTCTATTTCACTCATTTTCCTTTCGTAGTTCAATAGTATTTTTCCAAAACTCAAGTCCTCAATATGTTGTGACTGATTTGGGGAAAATAATAGCTGTGATGGAGGTTGAGCAAGGGTGCGTGGGTGGCAATTATAAAGTGGATGTTGGTTTTGAAAAGCCATGGAATTGAAACTAGCAGCATGATGATGCTGATATGGCTAATATGAAGATGTATACACAGGGCTTTCATGATATGGCAGATGGTATGACATATTATCATGAAGCCTCGACATGCTTTTTCATCATGGTGTTTGATGATCTTGCCTCCAAAGGATGATAATTCTAAAGAGAACACCTGACTCTTCAGTATGTGTTCTTTTGTGTGCTGTTCATACTGGATCTGCTTGAAAATCAGAGAATAGAGTCGCCAGGTATATTGAAAAAGGGCCTCCAAAAGGCTAAATAACTTGCTGCATACACCAAACAACAAATTTTAAAAGATTAAAACTTCTCTGAAATTGATTTTCAGAGTCCCACCGGGTGTGCCAAAAACTGTTATCAAATAGATTTGCACCCTGCTAAAACTAAAATTTCAACAATCTATTCACACATGGAAACATTCTTGAGTTGTGGGTAACTCATTGCAAGAACGAATCTCCAGAGTGAGCTGGTTCTCTGAATGATAAATATTATTCTAAGTGATTTTCTAAGGGAAAGAGTTAGAAAGATGACTGAAATTAAAACCTATGAATAATAGATGATTCACCAGACTTATGAAAATTTAGACTTAACCACTCATAATAGTTTCTCTATCACAGTAACTCTCACAATCTCATTAGCACATATTTCATCAGTGATTTGCATGAAGATCTGAAAGGACTAAATACAACATGCAACCTGAAACCATGTAATTCTGAACAAAGGTTTGCAATAGCAAGACATATAAGGATTCAACTTTGAAACACAAAGACATCAGATTGCCATTGCAAAACTGAGATAGGAAAAGTGAGAAGGAGAACTCCACTGCTTTATTAAAAATGAAAGAGTGAACCTGCCAAACTGAGTACAAAAAATAAGCTTACAAGCTCTACAATGCTAAGAGCAAGAAAGCTGTCCTCTGAACTGAAGAAGAAGGAGAAAAAATAAGTGTTCTTCAAAATATAACTCTCCAAAACCCTAATCCGAGCTCACAAAGAAAGCCCAAGGAAAAAAGACACCAAACTGTCTCAAAAGTCTGGATAAAAGCAGAAAAAACACACTGTTTCCATGTTCATACTGAAAAGCTCCTAAAAATAGGCTAAATCTGCTTTTAAAGCAAAAAAAAAAACTTATCTCTCTAAGAGGAAACTCAAATCCGACCCAAGAAAAACTCAACCCCAATTTGGTAAAAATAGCAAAGAGATAAAAACAATTTGCTTTATCATTGCTTTACATGATATGCAAATTTTCACAATTTGGCCTATTTTTGCAATTAAATATTTTCTGAAATCTTTTACAAAACAATTTACAACTTAAATCTCCATTACAAATCTTGATTTTCTCAAAAATCATAAAATATAAGGGATATCTCCTATCATATCCTAATTGATTTTCCCTTAAAATCAATTTGAAAACAAAATAAAACTCTAAATCATAAGTGTTTCACCCTTAGGCATAAAATATTTTATCATTCACATTTTAACTGATTTTCCTTCAAAATCAATTAAAATAAGCCTAAGGCATTGGACATTCTTCATCTTACACTAAGGCAAAGGTATAAATGTTAATATAAAAATCACAATCCCTAAGGACTTAAACAAAGTCGACCTAGGCATCTGATAATTTTCCCCCTCAAGGTATTAAGCTTCAGATCTTGATTCAAAATGCAAAAAGACCCTAAATTTGAATTAGGGCAAGTAGAACAAAACCAAAGGAGAAACCCTAACTCCTATCATTTCACACTTTTTTATTTTGGAGTTTGGCTCTGCCTGGGCACTACCACCATGGAAGAACTCAGGGTTGTGATTCTTTCCTTCAATCTATTCGACCTCCCTCTCTGTGATAATGGTAAGCTCATTTCCAAGCTTTTCTGAGCTCCTTTGCTTCACTTCTAAGACATTTTTTAGAATAAAGGCCTCTCTGGCCATGGCTGTAACAAGTCGGATTGATTTATTTTTTCATTTTTTATGCTTGTTGTTTTGTTATCTGTGTCTCTTGTATCCACTGGCCACCATATATGAGCTCACACTGGGTATTTTTTTAAAGCTCAACAAAGCTCTAATCGTGGCTTACATGTTCTCCTACAAGCATTAAGTGGTAAGCTCTTATTATTCTATTTTGTCTTTCTACAAAATAAACGCTTAAAAGTTCCATATACTTCTGCAAAGAAGTCATTTTCATGTGTAAATTTAAAAGCTCTTCTCCAGTCTGCAGCCATGTGTATTTCTAAAAGGGCATACTGAAGCTTTCTGGGCTCGACCCAAGAAAGGAATCTCTTTCTTCTTTCAAATTTTAAATGAACCCCTATATGGGTATCATGTAAAATGAAGAAATCTGTATTCTCTGTCTGGAGCTCGACCACCATGATTTCTTTTACTTCATGTTGTTTTTATAAAAAACCCACACATGGGTATTTCAAAAAATTAGAAATTTTGTCTTTAAATTCAAAACCCTAATGTGGGTTTACAGAAAATGAAGGAAAAAATTGTACATTTTGATTACTCATGAAAAACTGGGCTCAACCCATTATGTATTTCTTCTTTTTTGTATCTACTTAAATTCCATCATATGGGTATTTGTTGTTTGTGAAGAAAATGCATTTTTGAATGTATTACTGTTGAAATCCCTCATACGGGTTCATGAGATTCTGAAAATGTATCTTTTGATTATATTTTCAATTGTCATCTCCATGTTGTTCTTCCTTGCGCACATAAATCTTCTTGATTGAATATGTAAATTACTTTTTCAGCTGGTCTCTTATTGATGCAGACCCAAGGTGGAAATAAACTTGAAATGACAAATAATAGATGGTCAACCCAAATTTTAAAGCAAATCAAAATAACTTCACAAATCCACTTGTTAGATGCATTCTTTCCACCAACACAGCCAAACAGCTTCAAGGGACTTTTCACCCAACTTTCCCAAAATACTTTCCAAATAAATAATGTATTCAGACACCCATTAAAGACTTACACAACATACTTCAATATCAGATATAACTCCTTTGGACCAGTTTATACTTCCAATACACTCACCATGGGAAAAACAAGGAAAATAGGTCAATTTAACAAAGGAAGTGCCCTTCAAACTTATCCAATCACTTTGAAACCTTGGGGAAGAAAATTAAATGGACCAAAACCACAAAATTCACAATTGGTTTGCACCTGTATGGCCATAAACACACCCAACTGAAAAAACCTCCTTTTTTAATGCAAAAACAAGGGTTTTGTTAAAATCTTCATTCTCAGGCTTGGATAAACAAATAAATTGTTCAAACACATTTTATAGGGTCTGAATTAATATTTTAAATTCTTACAAACTCAACTCCATCAATAATTCATTGAAAAGCACTTCAAAGCCATCACTTTTCAAGGAAAAATTGCATTTTCAGCCCTAGGGCATCACACATTCACCACAAAAATGATTTATTTGGATAAAAAATTAATTTTAACATCTAACCTAATACATTTTGAACCAATCCACCGAGTTACAGGAGAAAACAATGGGTGGATTGGTCAAAATCTCATTTTTTTGCCTTCAAAGCCCTTAATGCAAGGAAAACAGGGTACTTGCAGCAAATTTTCAATTTCTCTCACAAAAAAATGAATGAGAACTCCAAATCAAAATAAAATGAAAGTAAACACATATACACACATTCAATGAAGTTTTTAGAGCATTATGAGACTGTACAGGTCCGTACAACAGTAAAGAATTCTAGAAAATAGTGAAAAAAACACATAAAATGCACCAAAAAATGTGGTATTCTTGTTGTGTGAGTTTTTTACACCTCTATCAACCTTGATTCGAGCCTTAGAAGGCCTATTATAACATTTAAAAGCCATAACCACCTCCAAAACAACCAACTTTCACCTAATCACCCTTTAAATGACTAATTTTGCAAATCAACAAAATTTTGACAACATTTGCAATATTTTGCATTTTTGCCATTATTGAACTTTTAAGACTCTAAATACTTTTAGACACCTAAAATATGGTCATTTATACCTTATTTAACTCTTATTAAGACTTCTAGACTCAAAAACAACAAAATCCCTTCATTTACCCAATTTGACATCTCTGACAATTTTGACAATTTTCAAGTTTTCACATACTTTCCAATGTCTTCATGGAACAAAGATGAAATCACATTAAAATGACCTTCTAAACCTGTTGAACTCCTATTATTGACACCAAAAGGTGTTGGTGCTCCTGCACCATACACCCCACCAAGAAAAAAACCCTTGTCCCAAGTGGTAGAATATGCTCCAAGCATTGACCCTGTTGCTCCATGCTTCTTCAGTTGTGTTTGCTGCCTTCTTGTCCTTAAATCATGTTTTGATACCACTGCTCCAGACCTCATACCTACACACAAAAATTCATTAGCAAGAAATAACCCTGCACATTCCTTGTTTTCATTCATATACTTGCAATTGTTCTTCATTTTATGCATGCTCTGCCCTGTGATCAGTTTTGTGTTCCTTGAAGGATTGTGTGCACTCCTTACTGTCCTCATACCTTTCACACCTCTATTAACATATTTCCAAGCATTATAAACTCTATTTACCTTTACATTATCACCTCCCACTATCTTTGTGACTTTACATTCAACAATAGGACACACTATGGTCCCAACAATCACTACACCCTGCTCATTGAACTCCTTAAGTATGCCACCCTGTTTCTCATACATCCCTGCAGATTTGTTAGCATTTATTGTGTTAAAATCAGACTTTGACATGAGTTTTTCTACTGTCCTTTGCAAAATCAGATTGTTCACTGCCTTAACACCATTTGAAGGTGTTCCAATCACTGTCCTAACATTATTACCCTGCTGCAAATCAGAAAATGCACTGTCCCTTTTGTCTTCAAGCCTTAAGGGCTGCTTTCTACCAAACATAATCACTTTTGACTTACCTTTGATCTGCTCTCTTTCCTGCAAAGGAGTTAACTTATAGCTTTGATCATCCTTCCATATTGTGTAAGTATTGGCCCAACCATCATACATAGACCTTCTATCATATTGCCATGGCCTCCCCAAGAGAAGATGGCAACAATCCATTGGCAATATATCACACAAGATTCTATCCTTGTACTCCCCAATCTGGAAATCTACATAAGCTTGCTCATTCACCACTAAAGTTTGACTATCATTCACCCAAGAAACCTTGTAGGGTGCTACATGAGGTATCTTTTCTAGACTCAACTTATCTACCATTTCCCTAGACACCATGTTATCTTGAGAACCTGAATCAATAACAACTTGACACACTTTACCTTTGCATTTGCATGAGGTTCTGAATAAACTCCTTTGGCTCATGTCTTCTTCCTTTGGTGTTTGCAGCAATGTTCTTCTCATCATGAGTGCCTCTCCTACTTCTGGATCTGCAGGCCTACTTATACTTGTAGAACTTTCATACTCTTCCTCTTGAATCAATTGTGTTCTTCTCTCATTCCTCCTATCACCACTTGAAGTTGCACCTTGATTTTGAGGACACTTAAAGAAGGGGTGTCCAAATTCATTACACTTGAAACATCTACCTGAAAACTCATTGAAATCCCTCTTTGACTTGAAGTTTGTTCTTCCACCTCTCCATCCACCTCTTGATTCAGGAGCTTGTTCCTTGCTTTTATCAACCTCTTCATGTCCTTCCTTGGATTTCCTTAAACCTCTTCCTCTATTCACACCACCTCTACCCCTTGCTTGTCTCTCTTGTCTCCTCTTGATTCTATCTTCTACCCTCATTGCCATTTGAAAGCATTCTTCAACTATTTTAGGTGGATTGAGGCTGATCTCATCCCTTATATTCAACCTCAAACCACTCAAGTATCTAGCCACTCTCTCCACTTCATCTTCATTATGACCTGCTCTTATACACAATCTATGAAACTCTTCAGTGTAAGACATCACATCCATTTCTCTTTGCTTTAATTCTTGCAATTTCATGAAAGTTTGAATAGCATAATCTGTTGGTAAGAATTGAGCCTTAACTTTTGCTACCATTCTATCCCAAGAACATATTTTAGGCTTACCTTTCTTGACTCTATCCTCTTGCACAAAATTCCACCATGTAAGAGCTGGTCCTTTCAACTTTGTCTTTGCATACTTAACCTTCTTGTTGTCATCAATATCTTCAAACTCAAAAAAGTTATCCAAAGCATCAATCCATGCTATAACTTCTTCACTATCCATCTTACCTCCATACATGGGCACATCAACTTTTACCTTAGGATTATTGTCACCCTTGACCACTTTCAGCATCCTAAGCATTCTTCTTTCATCAGGATCTAGTTCATCTTCTTCATCTGGAACTAGAGGATCCCCTTCAGCCTCTTCATCACTTTGCTCTTCATCTACAACTCCTCTCCTTTGATTCTTCTCCAAAGAAGCTATCCTTGCTATAGTAGCATCTTGATATTCTTTGTATATCCTCTCATTCCTTGCCAATTACTCCTTCAACTCTTGTATTTCTTTAGCCATTGCACTAGCCTTTGGAGGCATGCTTCACAACCTACAAAATCAAACAACCAACAACAAGATCTTGTGCCTGATGCTCTGATACCACTTTGATGCAAACCCAAGGTGGAAATCAACTTGAAATGAGAAATAACATATGGTTAACCCCAATTTCAAAGAAAATCAAAATAACTTCACAAATCCACTTGTTAGATGCATTTTTTCCACCAACACAGCCAAACAGCTTCAAGGGACTTTTCACCCAACTTTCCCAAAATACTTGCCAAATAAATAATGAATTTAGACACCTATTAAGGACTTACACAACATACTTCAATATCAGATATAACTCCTTTGGACCAGTTTAGACTTCCAATACACTCACCATGGGAAAACCAAGGAAAAAAGGTCAATTTAACAAAGGAAGTACCCTTCAAACTTATCCAATCACCTTGAAACTTTGGGGAAGAAAATTAAATGGACCAAAACCACAAAATTCACAATTGGTTTGCACCTGTATAGCCAAAAACACTCCCAACTCATAAAACCCCCTTTTTTAATGCAAAAACAAGGGTTTTGTTAAAATATTCATTCTCAGGCTTGGATAAACAAATAAATGGTTCAAACACCTTTCATATTGTTTTCCTTGACATTTTAAATTCTTACAAACTCAACTCCATCAATAATTCATTGAAAAACACTTCAAAGCCATCATTTTTCAAGGAAAAATTACATTTTCAGCCCTAAGGCATCACATATTCACCACAAAAATGATTTATTTGGATGAAAAATTAATTGTAACATCTAACCTAATATATTTTGAACCAATCCACTGAGTTACAGGAGAAAATAGTGGGTGGATTGGTCAAAATCTCATTTTATTGCCTTTAAAGCCCTTAATGTAAGGAAAACAGGGTACTTGCAGCAAATTTTCAATTTCTCTCACAAAACAATGAATGAGAACTCCAAATAAAAATAAGATGAAGTAAACACATATACACACGTTCAGTGAAATTTTTAGAGCATTATGATACTGTACAGGTCTGTACAACAGTAAAGAATTCTAGAAAATAGCGAAAAAAACACAGAAAATGCACCAAAAAATGTGGTATTCTTGTTGTGTGAGTTTTTTACACCTCCATCAACCTTGATTCGAGCCTTAGAAGGCCTCTTATAAAATTTACAAGCCATAACCACCTCCAAAACAACCAACTTTCACCTAATCACTCTTTAAATGACTAATTTTGCAAATCAACACAATTTTGACAACATTTGCAATATTTTGCAATTTTGCCATTATTAAACTTTTAAGACTCTAAATACCTTTAGACACCTGAAATATGGTCATTTAGACCTTATTTAACTCTTATTAGGACTTCTAGACTCAAAAACAACAAAATCCCTTCATTTACCCAATTTGACATCTTTGACAATTTTGACAATTTTCAAATTTTCTCACACTTTCCAATGTCTTCATGGAACAAAGATGAAATCACATTAAAATGACCTTCTAAAACTTTTGAAATCCTATTATTGACACCAAAAGGTGTTGGTGCTCCTGCACCACTTATGCACTCCAAACCCTCATTCATACCAGGTTCAATGTATACATGTTTGTTCTGAAAATGACTTTATGTATATGAATCCTTGGAATTCTGCCTGACAATTTTGAATTTTCTGAAAGTATAGCTTAAATGACAAAAACCATTGAATGATAGAACAACACAGATGTCCAAACAGTGTTATTCTGCAAACTTTTCTTATTCTGGAAATAACTTTTAACTTGTTGTACCACCATTTGAAACACATGATAAATGAGGAAACAAAACTTTAAAATAGTGTACTCTTAGACTATTTCCCTCCATTGTCAGCCAAAAAGATCATGTCTAACACAACTGATCACCATAATCTACTCTTACAAGCAAGTTGATTGCTTCACCACTTAATAAATGATTGAACTGTTTATGCATTGATTAGATGCTATCACTGTTTCTTATCTGACACGCACAACATTTGAAACACATGATAAATGAGGAAAGAAAACTTTAAAACAGTGTACTCTTGGACTATTTCCCTCCATTTTCAGCCAAAAAGATCGTCTCTAACACAACTGATCACCATACTCTACTCTTACAAGCAAGTTGATTGCTTCACCACTTAATAAATGACTGAACTGTTTATGCATTGATTAGATGCTATCACTGTTTCTTATCTGACACGTACAACATTTGAAACACATGATAAATGAGGAAACAAAACTTTAAAATAGTGTACTCTTAGACTATTTCCCTCCATTGTCAGCCAAAAAGATCGTGTCTAACACAACTGATCACCATACTCTGCTCTTACAAGCAAGTTGATTGCTTCACCACTTAATAAATGACTGAACTGGTTATGCATTGATTAGATGCTATCACTGTTTCTTATCTAGCACTCTTCATGCATTTTTATGCTCCATTTAATAAAATTGTTCCGTGCACTTGCTTTCTTTTGAAATAATTCTCTTCATTGAGGCATTATGTATTCCTGTTCACTATCCTTGATTGAGAGAAAGAACACTATTGAACCTTGCATAATATCATGAACATGATGACTCATAATACTATGGCAGAAGAACATAAATCATACAACAATATTTGAGATGAATGTATTCAGTTAAATCGATTGAGCGGATTAAACCCACTGTTCACCCATAGCTTTCAGAAAGAATTTACATGATTGTTATGAATGCACAGTTGGTTTAATGGCTTGATGGATAAACTCTGCTTTACTCTTTCAGTTGCAAATTCTTTTCTTAATGAATATGATGATTGCAATTTCTATCTCAGCCCACTTGTAATGAATAAGGGGCAGCATGCCGAGCTCCACCCTTGTGGGAGCCCATTTTTCTCCACATGTTTGGTCTTCAAATGATAATCAGCTTCATGATTTTCCCTATACCTGCACAAAGAAGTAAATGATGTTAGCATAAAAAACAATATATGATCATGTTGATGTATCTCTTTCAGCTCATGTTTCTGCACTTTTCTTTAGCTAGTTCTATGCATGCAAGGATTGCAATATATCTTTGTTAGCATGGCATGTAGTATAGTTCATATCCCGACCTTTTAATTGACACCCTTCTTAATATTTTGTAAGCACATTTAGGAGCGGAAGCAGGATGGAGCAAGCTACAAAGCATCAACCGAGTTTGACTTACAAAATGATGGATATGTCCCATGTTACTTGTCATTTCTCTTTCAGTTGTATATTTCCTTTCTTGTATGAATGGAATGGCTAAAACCACGGCTTCTGTGGATATTTAATTTCATTCTTCTGCTTTTCATTTTGAAAAGAAAATGTATTTATAATGCAATTTTGTACTATCATTTGAATTCTCGCAATCAAATGAAATTATGTAAATATGAATTACTTTATGAAATAAAAGAAAGCAAATGAAATGCTTTGTTGTTTGTATGCTCAATCATGTACCTCATTTGATTCTGAAACATTGAATAGCAACTTCTGAAATTCTGTTTCCTCATTTCAATGCATAATTGTCACTTGATGAATAATAAACAAAGTGGAAACAACACTTAAGCATAATGCAGAAATAACTGTAACCTCACTTTAAGATATAATAGTATTTAATCCAGCTCCACCAATTGAGTTGTAGCGAAAAATTGGTAACAATAACTTAATCAATAAAGGTAACATAAAATTCATACCTAAACTTGGTGACCCAGAAGACATCTGTAATTGGAGACCTATCACACTTCTTAATGTCTCCTACAAAATTATCGCCAAGGCTTTGACTCTTAAAATCTGCTATCTTCTACCTTAGATCGTGTGCTCGGAACAAACTGGGTTCATCAAATCCAGATTTATTTTGGATAATATCATTGCTATTTGGGAAGGCATGGAATGGGCCAGGCACTCAAACCAGAAAGCCATGTTCATTAAGATTGACTTTGCCAAGGCTTATGATCGTATTGAATGGCTGTTTATTCTTGCTATGCTACAAGCCTTGGGTTTTGGGCCCAATTTTATTCAATATGTTTGAATGCTCTTTGTGGATGCCTCAGCTTGTATCACCATCAATGGTTGTCAATCCTCTGCCTTTGGACTCTTTTGTTCCATTAGGCAAGGGTACCCACTGACCCCCTCTTTATATGTGCTTGCAGCTAAGGGTTTTGGTTATCTTTTGGCCAATGCGGTTTCCCAGTGGTGTGTTTAGGGCATTTCTCTGTCCAACTCTCAGGCTCAGCTTGTTAATGGCCATTTTGTTGATGACTCATTCCTTACCCTTCTGGAGGACGAAGATTCCATTGCGGTGGCTCTTGAGTGCCTTAATACCTTTTTTCTTACCTCCGGCTCTGCCATTCAGTGGAATAAAACTTTGTGTTACCGACAATCTATCTTGCCCTCGCCGTAGTGGCTGTAACAATATGATTGGAAGTGGATTGGGCATGGTGAAGTTTTTCAGTTTCTGGGTATTCCCTTTGCCTTTCAGGCATCTCCAGCCGAGCTTTGGCAAGCCTTGCTCTCTAGAGTTGAGCAAAAGCTTTCTTATTGGGTTACTAAGCCCCTCTTTTTAGCAGGGAAATTCCAGGTGTGTTCCAAAATCCTAGCAGCCACCCATGTTTATTATTCTTCTTGCTGGGCCCCCTCCAAAGCTACCTATGGCAAGCTTGAGAAGCTGCTAAGCTGCTTCATGATTTTGTCTGGGCCTCCTCTGAAACTCATAGAGGGTTTCATCATGTGGCTTGGGAATTCTGTTGTCTTCCCAAAGATTTGGGAGGCCTCGAGTTACTTTCTACTCAATGGTAAGGGATTGCTCTGTGTGTTAAATGAATTATTCGTGCCCTTACTGGGGATGAGGCCTAAAAAATTCTTCTCAGACATAGTATTCAATCTGGCTTCCCTTTTCATAGACCTTCCTAGAAAGTGATTGGCTTTCAAACCCTTCTGGTCATGAATGAACCAGTCCAGATTGTTGGAACTTTTGTGGCCAAAAGCATTTGGTGGGCCTGAGAAGTTGTCAAACCTTGGCTTCGTTGGGCTGACTCTGGTTTTTGAGATGGACTTTCTCTCAACCAGCACAATGTTTGGTGGTTGCCTCTTTTTGATAGCAATGGTCAACCACTAGCTAAGTCCCCAGGGCTTAAGGCACTCATATTTCACAAGAAGGGTATCCAGACCCTACAACAGATTTTTTCCAGACCCACCATGCGTATCATGTCATGGGACGCTTTTCGTGCCTAGTACAGGCTTCATAACGAGGACTGTGCTACTTATGATGGTATGGTGAATGCCATTCTTGCTGAAATGCTTCATAAGGTTGTAATTCATGGGACCAAACCTTAGTGGAAAGACTGGAAGTGGTATCCAGACACCCCTTTTAGGAATTACAAGCCTCAACTTCGTTATAGGTGGCTCTCACCACATTTTCCTATGATTCAGAGTTTGAACCAAAGGTGGCTTCTTCAATCTTTCGCTCATGTCTGGCATAAAATATTTTATGGCACTTGGTCTGCAAGTGTTGAGTCAAAGCTTGCCCACTTTTCCTGGTGTATTCTTTTCCAGGGCTTGCCTGTGGGCTCTCGGTTGATCCACCTGGGGGTCCGGGACCCTCGCTGCCCTTTTAATGGGCAAGTTGATAATTTTAAGCATGTTTTCTGGTTTTGTCCTAGAGCTCAGTAGCTTTGGACTTGGATTCATGACTTTTTTTGGCCCTTTCAGCCAAAACCCTTCTCCTGGCATATGGTGTTGCTTGGAGATTCTCCCATAATTCCTGCAAAATTCACCCAACTTTGGCACACTTTCAGGGTGGAAATTCTCTTCAATATTTGGAAGGATAGAAATGCTTGCATTTTTTCACATTCTCAAATGGATATTCATGTATCTTTATATGCTAAAGCTATGATTTGCTCTAATGTGCTTTTACAGGTTCAAGTGCAAGCTAACAAAATTGTACTTGATGTTGCTCACCTCTAGGTTCTCCTAGACCATTGGGGTAATGCCCCTTGTACTATTGCTTGGGTCCCCACTTCGCCCACCTCTTCCCGCGGCTGGTCGCCCTCCAGGGGCCGACAGTGGAGTGGCTCTGTGTGTCCCTTTTCGCAGCCCCCCCTCGATGGGATTTTTGCACTCCTCGGTGAAACCGTTCTCCTCCGCCTCGGGCTACTCAGGGGTGGCCTTCTAGCGATGCTTCAGGGAGTGGCGGCGGCGGTTCTGGGTGGCCCTCTGATGATCCTCCCACTTTTGGTTTTGGGTGGCCAGTTACTGGTAAAGCGTTCCTGCATATGGTGCTTGCAATCTCGCCTTGGCGCAAGGAAGAAGATAAAGAGAAAAAAGATGCTGATGATGGTTGGGGTCCTCCTCCTGACGTCACTCTAGACCCCGCTGATGTATGGGGGAAAAATTTGGATGAAAGAGACCCTCCTAGCTTTTCTGGCACTGCTCTGGATGCTTAATGGCCTTTTTATCTTTGTTATTTTTGGACTTCTGGGCTTAGGCCACATAATCTATTAATTTTCTGGGCATTTCCCATGTGACTCTTGGGGTGTGCTTTTCTACCACCCACCCTTTTTTTGTGAATATGTATCTTTATATTTGATTTAATATAGATAGCTTCCTATTCATCAAAAAAAAAAAAGACTTTGAAAGTCTTGGTTAAGCATGTTGACAGTTGTTTCATTTCATTTGATGTTTTGACTTACCCTAATCATGACATGGCTGTAAAGAAGAACTTGTCTAAGGCGTCGTCCGAGTGAGCAAGCAGTAGTGAAATGGTATTTTGATGACTTCTTCTGTCAGCCCAGGTGTAGTCCTCTCCATTGTTCTGGATTTACAAAATATTTTTTTATGTGAATCGATGTGGATACACTGTTAGTAATTGTTTATGTTTTATCTAGAAGTTTCGGCTGCATGTATTGGGTTTCTACTTTAATACTTTGTGACTGCCAAGTGTTCATTGAAAGCTATTGTTTTGTTGGGTTATAACAGTTGTTGTTAAGGTGAAACTCTATAATCTTGGTGTGTAAATACTTGTTTGAAAACTTTTTTTGGATTTGTTGAAGTAATGTTTACCCTTGTGCCAGGTTTCTAACCATTTGCGTTTATTTTGTTAAAAATAAAACAACCCTTATCAGGCCTGCTATTGAAGATTATAGGTTTATCAAATTGTCTTGTGGGCTTACGTGTGTGGTTATACATCTTTCAAGTATGTTGATTTGTTATAAGGTATATGGAAGTTATCTATTGGTTATACTAAATACCTTTTTGACAAGTTTATTGCGATGGATTATAGTTGCAGACTTGCATGAAAATTTTTGTTGTGTAACTGGCAAAGGTAGTTGCTGGTTTAGTTTCATGCAACAGTTTCTCATACAGTTTTCAAACAAATTCTTTACTCCAAAGCAGAGAACATATATATGTTTCATATTACTCATTCAATGGATTCAATGATGAGAGGATTTGAAAAAATACAGATTATATCTTTTTGAAGGACAATATATTATTTTTGAGGCTTGGAACTTTGTGACTCTGATTCTGAGGTCATTGCAGAATAGAGTATGTTATTATTGAAACATAGACCAACTTTGTGTTTACAATTCTTTCATATTTGTACATTTCAAAAGTCTATTAGTGAGATAACACTATAAGACTATCAGCAAGATAACATCATTGTCATTTAGACAAATCTGCCAGTCAGGCACTGTAATTGTTAAATTTGATAAGATAAGGCTAGTGAGGCCAATTTTGAGTGGTTTTCTACCCTAGAGGGTTTCCACTCAGGAAAATTTCTTTGTGTCAAAATTTCTATGATGATTGCTTTCTTTATTTAGCAAAATATTTGAATTATCTTAAAAGTTTGCATTTTTAAATCTAGTTGATTTTGATCACTGATTCACCCCCCTTCTCATTGATCACCATACTCTAACAGTCATTGATTACAACATGCCAAGAATATCTCCAAAATTCTCCAAAACATTCTCCCCCTTTGACATGAAGGAAAAAGGGTGCCTATACAACTATTCTGTCTTTCACCAAAACTCCCCTTGAGAAATATAAGAATATATACAAATTGAAAGGATTGGATTGACTCCCCCTGAGTCATGCATTAGAGAAAAAAACCAAAAATTGTATTGAAAAGATTCTCTAAATAGTCTGCATATATACAAAGAATCTGAGTAAAAATACTAAAATGCATGAAAAAGTGAGAAATATGTCAATCAGAGAAGTTTGACACTTGCAACTTCTATACATGGGCCTGCCATACATTCCTACCTTCTTCCCAATCTTTCTTTGCTCTTGCAAGCAATCTACACTGAGTTTCAAATTTCAATAGTAGCTCTTCTCCTTCTTCTAGAGTGTCAGGTATTAGATTCATCTTCTTAGCTTTGTCGGCACTTAAAAGGGTTTTTGAAACAAGTAATAGTTTGGGATTGAGCAAGTCCCTTATTTCTCCAAATTGTAGAATGATGTGATCTTTCTGGGCTTGCAGTTGAAAGAATTTCTTATGCAAATCTTCAATGCTATTCCTTTTGTCTCCAATTAGGTTGAGTGCTAGATCATAGGCACTTGAGGTACTGATGATTTGAGAATTAATGGATTCCATTTCCTTTCTAATCCTCTATGCGGCTCCGGGCCACTTCATGCCATATTGATAAAGAGCCTTTTGTTGGACACTAGGAACACTGAGAGGGGTGGGGGGTGAATCAATGTTCCACAATATTTGAATTTCAAATCAGATCTTAAACTATCAACAACAATATTTAACCTTTAATAGCATTCACAACATATAAACAACAGGAAACATGCAAACTCATTAAAGAGATAATGTGAACACCATAACACCAGAATTTTTATGTGGAAACCTTGTTAGGGGAAAAACCACAGTGGAGATTAATCCACAAAGTATACTCGGTTAAAAGTATGATAAAAAGGGAACGCACTTGCATTCAGGCACACTGCCTAGAGCTCACTGCTCAAAATAGGGAAGGCTCACTACCTTACAAAATATTTGAGATTACAACAAAATATTGAACTGAGAATATAACATCTACAAATGCCTAGATTCAGTTCCAATGAGGCACATAAAATAGATTTTGGACCTCTTGTCCAATTCGCACTTCTGCTTTGCTCTGCTTTGCTTTCTTACATGAAAACCCTTTTTCTACACAAACAAAATTCACTTCAACAGATCTTCTGATATTAGCTCATACTGCTGCTTTGCACTTTTTCACTTACACACCTTCTCACTTCCTGACCCACACACCACACACCAAAAATGATTTTCCGATCTCACATATATATATCTGCTAACAAGATTTTATTGCTATATGCTAGCTTTGAACAAAATATAATATTCTTGCACATGTCACCTCAAATCATCAATTATAATTAATGCGTACCCACACAAGTCAGCTAGAATGTAGTAGGGACCCAAATGAAAATTCCCAACATAAGAAATAGTTAAACAACTATTCCTCATACATCCTAAACACGCCATACACAATAGGTCAGCCATAATGAGAAAATAAACAATAAATCCTTCTATCAAATCTCTTAACTTGTACACCAATTTTTTGCAACACCACAAAACTTACCAATAAGGTAACATACATGCTTGACAAGCTTCCTTGGGGATCCACACAACAAAATAATGACCCGATGAAGTATTTAGACCAACTTATCAACCAAATACTTTGTTCTTCATGCTTTCTGCTGGTAGATTACAATCTTCTACTTTTCTTGCTAGTAGGAACTACTTCTAAACTATGGACCATACTACTAACTCCAGTTTCCATCAATGACAACACTAGCAACCAAAAAAAATCTCCCAAAGCCATATTCCAACACCTTTGCCTCATCAATACATGTCCTTGTGAATCCTTCATCAATTTTAAAAACATTTTATGTGCAAGAGCACATTTCTCAGTAATTTCCAACATTTTCTTATCATTAATTCTCATCTCAACCTCTTTCTTTGCTTCATCTTTAAGTATGGAGGCATATATCTTAAAATAATCAATTAACATTTTTAGATTCTCCATACCGAATAGTGATGTATCTATGTTTGCACCAAGTATGGTCTCTTGTAATGTTTTCATTGCTTCCTCCATCAGTTATCCACTTCTTTGGTGTATCTCAATAATTTCTTTTCTTGTGGATGCATGAAATACATCTCCCAATTGTAGCTTGTGGAGGGGAGAGATATTATCCAAATCTGCATTACCTTGTTGCATCGACAATTACAATAGTTGTGATGACATAATAGGTTGGAACTTGGGCTACATACTTAAAATATTCATCAAGGAATCTCTGGAGGAACTGGAAGATTCACTGGAAGGCTTTGTTACTTCCACAACATTTCCCTTTGAATCCTTTTCTTCAGTATTTTTGTTTGTACATCTTTGGATGCATCCTTATCTTCATCTTTCTTTTCTTTCTCTTCTTTCTTCTTCACATCAGTATTTTTATTGTCATCATCCTTGGTTTCTTCCTCTGCAGGGTTTTCTGTGTTAACCAAAGGAGTAGTTCTTTCTGGTACCAGAGTAGTAGTATTCTCCTTTGCAATGTATTCTCCAATCACTTCTTCCTCAACATCTTTTTCTATCAAGTCCTCTACTTCCAGAGGTGTGTTGTCCTGTGTAGCTTCTTCATTTGAATCATGCTCATGTTGAGCATCATCTATCTGCACATCTTCAATATTCAGTTCCAGAGCATGGGTTTCCACATTCACTTCTTCATTTACTGGTGTCATTCCTAGTTTTTATGCTATTTCCTCTTACTTTTTAATACTCTCCTTTCTAAGTCTTTCAAGATCATCTTGATCTTTACCCATAAGGTTTGTAACCCTTTGCTTAGTTCTTAGTTCCTTGCTAAATACAATAGCTAAAGTAGCTCTATCATCCTCAGAGAGAGGAGCACTTATCCTCTCCAATTCTTCTTCTCTAAGCCTTGCTTCTTATTCTACAACTTCTTTCCTTATTTCCAATAGAGTATTTCATAAATCTTCAAGTATTTTTTTCTTGATGCTTCTCATGTCCACCTCAAGGAAAACAATATATTTTACTATAGCCTCAACAATGGTGGCCTTATCCACCTCATCCGCTTCTTTGTATAGGGCTAACATTTCTCCTAACATCTCATTCTGTAGAATACTATTGAATAGTGACTCTAGCTTCATAAGAGAATGAGGTCTTACCAGTTCTAATTGTCCTTGTTCTTTTCTTTCACTCGAAGTCTTCTTGGTTTCTGCTCTTTTCTTCTTTTCCAAAGAAGCCTTCTTGGTGGCTTCTTTCTTCTTTTCCTTCATGTGCGTTACAAATCTCTTCTTTTCTTCCTTAATTTCTTCTTCACTATTGATGTTAGTAATATCAAATGTTCTTCTTTTCAAAACTGGCTTCACCTTGTGAAGCATCACTTTTCCTCTTGCCGACCAATGGGGGTACTTCCTCTTCCTCCTCCTCCACCACTTCTTCTTCTACATTTAAACTTGTAAACATTTCTCTTGTTTCCTTTTGCTCCACTCTTCTAGGGACAAGAAGTGGTGTAGTAGCAGTGGTTTTCTTCTTCTCAACTCTTGTAGCCTACACTATCAGAGGGGTTTTCTACCTTACCAGAGAAATGGTAATGGTTTTCCCTTTATTTCCAATAAAGGGCGTTGTCCTGGAGGACTTTTGGACAGAGGGAGGAGTGGTAGCTATCCTACCAGATCTTCTTAAGCCAGATCCTCTTGTACCACTTGATTCTACTTTAGCTTTCTCTCTTAAATGTTGCATTTGTTCCTTTGATACTCCCATTTCCTCTATAATTTCTTCAACCATATTCCCAACCTTCTTCTAAATTACTAGTTTCTTTTGCTCCATGTGTACCTCCATGGATTCCTCTACATATGTTCCATACCTTTCCTTTGATGTATCCTTAGGAGTATTTATCAAAACATCAGCTAAACCAACGACATCTTCCTCAGTTACTTCATATCCCATTTCATGGATCAACACAGACCTTGGTTCTATTGCCTCCATGATGCATTGGTCTATTGAAACTAGAAATCTAATGTCATTCTCATATCTTTTTACCAGATTCCTTGGGATTCTATCTCTGGCTTGCACCTTCTTCTGGAAAACTAAAAAAGAAGGTTGTAAGAGCCTCATCCCGAGCATTTATTTCACCAAGACTCCTCATAAGTTTTGCTTAATCTGATTGACAATTGGTCTTCCTTTCAACTAGGTTATACCTTTTGTTCTGGGAAGCTCCTTAAAGAAATAAAAGAGCAAACATATAACCAAAGTACCATATTTAAATGGATATTTCTTCTCTTTGGTATGATTCAAAATTTCCATCAGTTGTTGCCTTAGCAACTCATAAATATCATAGTCCACACATTTTTCAACCATCTCATATGCCACATTAATTGTGGTGGTAGACACTAAATTTTCCCTGTTTGTAAAATAGATCTAGTAACCAATTACCATTGCAGCATACGTCACAGTTGGGTTTCTAATTGTATTAACTGTTAGAGCTCTCTTGGAATAGGTTGCACTTGTAATTTCCATAACCACTTCATTCTTAACATATTTCAACACTAGAATAGGTCCAATCAAGCATAGACCAATAAACTCTCTTATTACATCCTTTGTTATCATACCAGGCATGTCAATCCAAACAAAATTAACATAAATTCTGCTAAGTGCCATTCTAACCCACTTATACTCATGGAAAAAATTTGGAAACCATTGCCATACATTCAGTTTCTTTGCAACTAGGTTTTTGTTTTCAAGTTTTAGGGTAAAATCATCTCCAGTTAACTCGTTTGTCCACAAATCTCCTAGCTTACTTTATCTTCACTTTTTGAACTAGGGTTTTGATGCACCAAATATCAAATCGCCTCAAATCACCTTTTCGTTGCTCTGTTCCTTCTTGAATGCTTTTGTGAATGTATTTTCCTTAGTGAAATCACTTATAATCCTAGTCTAACCTAATTTTGTATTAAATGCTTCAACCAATAAAGTTGTCAGCACTTTTAACTGTATACATAGTCAACTTCTAAAGCTCCACAAACTTTTGCATTATGATTTTTTCCTCAATATTCACCAATAGATCAAGCATGTTGATCTTCTTCATATATATTTGTGTTGAGGCATCAACACTTCTTCTTTGGTAGGGGATATAAGATTTTTCTTTAAAGCTCCCCCTAAGCCATAACTCTCAACTTAGTTTTCAGAGGAAACATCTGCACCAGATGGTGGTACATATTCATCCTTGACTTCTATCTCTTCCTTCTTTCTCCAAATATTTTCTATCTCCTTCTTTGTTTCTATTTGATCAACCCTTTTTTCTAGTTCATTCCTATTTACCGGATTATCCTTTCTTATATTTCTACTTCTACAAAACTTAGCAATGTTTCCAGGCCTAGTACAATTGTAACATGTGATATTCTTATTAACAGTATTTCTTCCATTCATTCTAGATCTGCATTGATCAGCTTTATGCCCCAATCCATAGCATGTATAATAGTATCCTTTGAAAGATTGAATCCTTATACTATTTTTATAGCCATTCTTGCATGTAAAGCATTGACTAGTAAAGGATGGAACATTCTAATTTATTTTGCTTCTACATTATATTGCCTTATGTCCAAGATTATTGTAAAAATGATAAAAACCATTAAAATATGGGTACCTTTGTGCATTTGGTTGTCTAATCGGTGGTGTTCTTTGATTCTGGATCCACATACCATTTTTCTTCTTGTGTTCAATCTTCTTTTCAATATTTGACGTTTGATCTAATTTTGAACTTTCTCTTATCTTAAATCCTAATCCACCGTTGTCTTTAGAGCCTTTTTTATTTGTAATCATCTCATCAAGTTTTGTAGTACTCATTTTGAATTTTTCTTCATGCCTCCTTAGTTTCTCCAGATCTGATCTTAGATTTACAACTTTTTGCTCAAGCCTTGTATATTCCTCTAATTCACTTTTCACCATTACATTCAAACATTCTTGAATTATTTTCTTTTCTTCAACTTGCACTTTCAGACCAGTGATGGATTCATTTGCTTGCTTCAATTGCTCACTGACTTCCTTATGCCTTTCTCTAAACTTCTTGATTTTCTCTCTCAAATTTTTGATGCATTCATTTGCTTTTTTGATATTTTCTTTCAGATCTTTGTTTTCATCCCCAGTATTTTCAAGATCTTCAAGGGAAACTTTGAGTTCTCCATCTTTGTCAAGCATGCAATCTTCTTCTATAATTCCAACAGTAGGAATCTATTCCAGAGGATTAGGAATTTTTCTATCAACCATGTGTTCAACCTCCAAGATCTTCCCCAAGAAGTTAAGCTTCTTCCAAGGAACCAAGCTCTGATACCAATTGTTGAACACCCAAAATATTGAGAGGGGGGGGTTAATCAGTATTTTCTTAAACCATTCAAACATTAAACATCCAATCACCAAATCATATTCAACTATAATAAAGAAAGAAATCATGACGCATTAACAACACCACATAACACATGAACACTAGGATTTTTATGTGGAAAACCCAAAATGGAAAAAACCACGGTGAGGGTTAGCTCACAATATATTATAATGGGTTATCTAATATATTTGTAGAATTTCTCATTGTAGGTGTACTCACTATCCAAGTGGACTCACTGCCCATAGAGAAAAAGATAGAAGAGAGATTGTGGCTCACAACCTATTTTGAACTATTACAATTGCATCTTTCATATGCATGAAATACAGTTCCAATGAATCTCAATAAATTGACTTTACACACTTCATCTAATTCTGATCTAACACTTTGCTTTCCTTTGTATTTGTATCACTTCAATCTTCTACTCAACATTCATAACTTAAATTCGCTTTGCTCTGATAGTATTCACACGTAGAATCTTTTCATTACACATACTCATGTTCATACCATCCATCAAACACTATAAAGATCTAACATATATATCTACATCATTTCTAACATCAATTATGTCGCCCTAATTAGATGTAGTACTCAAAATATAACTTTTCAGCTCCAAAAATTTCATACATATCATGCGCCAATATTGAGTCCTCAAAATAACTTAAAATAGGTTGTCATGGACCTATATTATATCCCACATAAGACTACAACACTTATTTAACCTTCACATATATTTAAACTTGTTAGGTTAGCATGACATAAGACCTAATAACAAAATTATTCAACTATGTATCCACATTTAAATACGTGGACCTCAAAACTTGATACCAACTGGAATTCACATGCTACTGCCATATATCAACATCTCCTTAAATCCACAAATCTAAAAAATTGTATGCAGAGAAGTGCACTCTCCCACATAAATGCACTATATAGAGAATAATTGTAAATTGCTAGACAAAACTTCTGTTATTCATATCTTTCGATCAAATATCCAAAACATGATGAAAACTTGGAATTAGATACATATAACATCCAACAAAATAATGTTAGAAGTGTAAAATGAAACATTTATTTACAGACCGGTGTGGACCCAAAAACTGAAGCACTATTACCCAGAGTTAATAGAGGACACTTAGTCAATTTCTTAATACAAACAACTTTTCCAAACTAAACCACTTTGCAAAAATGTCTTCCACTAACACTCCAAAACCTATTAGAGAAAACCACAACAATTCACATCATGATCTTCATATCTGGATACAATGTTGACATAAATGACAACAGTGTAATGCTCATGTTGCCAACAACATCATCAATGACAAACTTCTCATTCTTACAACACATTTTACTTTGTATGATATTCACTATGTAACTGAAGTGATGCATGTAAAAGGGATGCTAATTATTTTCCATCACTATTAGCGATAGGACTAAGGAGGAGATGGAGGCATCATTAAACAATCATCCTATTCTTAGGGAGTTTATAGATGTGTTTCCTCCATATCTTCTAAGCATACCACCTCAAAGAGAGATTGATTTTCATATAGATCTAGTTCCAAGAGTCGAGCTAGTATCTAAGGAACCCTACATGATGACCACTTATGAGCTAAGTGAGCTCAAATTACAGTTAGAGGAGTTATTGGAAAAGGGTCATATCCATCTGAGTATCTTTCCTTGGGGTGTTTCTATCATCTTCATTATGAAGGAAAAATCTCATTGTGTATGTATGACTTATAGGCAGTTGAATAAAGTAACGATCAAGAGTCGTTACTCACTTCCCAAAATGGATGACTTATTTGAATAGATGCAGGGTGCTAGGGTATTCTCAAAGATAGATCTTAAGTTTGGATATTATTAGTTGTGGATTACAAATTTGGATATACATAGGACCACATTTCAAACTAGATATGGTCACTAAAAATTTACAATGGTACCCTTTGATTGAGGAATTCCTATGTAATGTTTATGAGTCTCATAAACGATGTATTTCACACCTTTTTAGACTAGTTCATAATCATGTATTTGATGAAATTTTAGTATATTCATGAATTATTGAGGAGAATGTTGATTACTTGTGTTAGGTATGGCAATGCTTGAGGGAGTAGCAATTGTATGGAAAAATTTCAAAGTGTTCCTTCTTTTAGATGCAGGTTTAGTATCTTAGACACATTATATCTAGCAATGGTATCTCCATTGATCCAACAAAGATTAGGGACATTATGGATTGGCCAACACCTACCACCATGATAGAGGTCAGGAGTTTTGTGAGCTTAGAAAACTATTATCACCGATTTTTTGAGTGGGCAAAGCAATGTGAGAGGGCCTTCTAGGACCTCATGGAGTGTCCCACCAGTGCTCCTATTCTAGTAGTACCAGATCCTTCAATATATATCATGATATATATTTATACCTTGTTAGATGGCTTAGGTGCAGCACACTTATGTAGGAGGGTAGAGTGATTGCATATGGGTCACAAAAACTCAAAACCTATGAGTTGAACTACCTTACTCATGACTTGAATTTGGAAAAAGTAGTTCATGCTCTAGTTCAATGGCGAGATTTCCTCTTAGGACATCACTTTGAGCTACATTCAGACCAACATAGACTTCAATACATTTTCACTCAATCGAATCTAAATTCCCATCTAAGGCATTAGATGGAGTTGGTTGAACCCTAAAACTAGATTTGGTTTAACCTATTTTTACATGGGACAATGACCAGGGAAATTTTTTATGGCAAATCTTTGCCAATTGGTGAATTCTAGAAACTGGCCAAGTCAAAATTGGTGAATTTTCGCAAACCAATAGGGTGTCCAAATCGCCTAGATTTTACAAACTATAGGTCCAATGCATGTCCATTTTCCAATGAGTTTTTTATGAGGCATATTTAAGCAACAAATTTTCCATAACAAACTACGCGTTTCAAATGGACCGACTAATATTTTCGCTTGAAATTTTGGAAGCATTTAATAAAAAACCTACATATTTTCCAATACTATTGAAACAACATTGTATCGGGACTCATTTTTCCAATTAAAATTTACAAATAGTTGCTTGTGAAGACCCATTTTTCCAATTAAAATTTATAAATAGTTACTTATGAGGACCTATTTCACCAATAACATTTAAAAATAATTATATTTGAGGACACATTTCATCTTGAAAATTACAACATATCGTTGTATAAGCACGTGGGATTAGCCAAATTTTTAATATACCATTTAAAAATCCTGCAATATTCACCAAATATGGATTGATATAAATACAATCAAAATTTTCATTTATTCTTACACATTTTGTTCAGTTCTGAGGTAGTCTGTCATAGGACTCCCTCTAGACAAAATATGAAAAACAACACTCATCTGAATGTAGCTCAAAGTGAAGTCAACAAAAGCCAAAAACATAGAATTAAAGGTGAGCGATCATTTCTTCATAGTGTTATTAGTTATAATAATAAGTTTTCTTTATCTCTTTTCCATTCTTGCTTCAATCTTAAAGTTAAAGATGATATTGAGTAGGGAATGGGATCTATATTCTCTGTCCTTAAACAAGAAGACCTTTTTTCCAGCTTTTATTCAAAGTGAGAGATCAATATGTTGAGTAGCAAGGGTGAGGCTCCTGCTGCTCCTTAGGGTGGTGAAGAGACTGAGAGGCCATCAAAACGCCCAAAAATTAGAAATAGAGGTACCATACAGTCTTACTTTGGAATTTCCAAAAATTTTAATCCATCAGATCAAGATGGAGCTACATCATCAACTCTTCCACCAAATATTAATGAAGAAGGCATTCACAATACCTCACCACCACCAAAAGGTCAAGTTGATATTTTCATTGAGTTAAATCAAAACGTATCAAACAAGGATGGAATACCACAAAATATGTTCCAAGGGATACCCTGGTTAGCCAGAATGAGATAATTGACTTGGATGGGGATGATGTTGGTAGCAAGAAAAGAAGAAGCAAATAAAAAATGGGGCTCGAGTGGAAAAAATAAGGAATTTTCAACTTGGTTGGTTGTCAAAGTACCCATTCATTGTACCAGTGGGGATTGGGAAAGCAAACAAAATTGAAAATGCAACATTGGCCAAATGTATGATTTGTAGTTGGAAATGTGGAAGAGACAAGACGTTGCAGCTAAAGATTGACACTATAGAAAAGCATATCGGTAAAGTTTATGAAAAATAAATCATAGACAGAAAGGAACAATCAGTCATATGATGGAAATCAAAGGAAGAAAGTATTCATGTTAGGTATGCTGCGATTATGAAGAGTATGACCAAAGAATGTCGAAGCTTGCTGTATGTAAAGGTACACTCGAGGCTCAATTTGGAAAAGCAATGTAAGTAGCAAATATGTCAAAAATAGTTCAGATGAGTGTTGTTTTTCATATTTTGTCTAGAGGGCATCCTATGACAGACTACCTAGAATATTCTGGTTTATTATCTTATTTGGGTGTTCCTCACTAACCCTTCTCACATTGGTTAGTAAACGCTGGATGGGAATGGGAAAAATGTCTTGCTGTAGTTGAAAAGGAAGATTTAAAGGAGATAGTAAAAGAGTCAAATTTCATTACATTATCTTTTGATGAAGTTACTGTGGTAGACAATAATTCTTGGGTCTGTATGCATTTGTATATTGTAGAACAACATGTTCAAAAAGCTCATCTTCTTTGTGTTCATAAAATGAAGGATAGTTCAACATCACAAAATCTATTTGAACTAGTCAAGCAATATTTGAATGAAATTGTAGGTATGGATGAGTTGACAATTGCCAAAAAGTTGGTGTGTGTAGGAGTTGATGGAGCTGTAGTGATGCAAGGTCAAAGGATTGGTGTTTGCACAAAGTTACAAACTACTTATGTACCATACATGCTTGGAATTCACTGCATGGCCCATAGAATGAATTTAGCATTCAAAATTGTAAGCAAGTTTCCTACATTATCAAAAGTTGAAAATCTAGTCTGCGAGATCCACGCATACTTCTAGGAAGTCCCAAACGTTTCACAAAATTTCAAAATTTTGCTGAGGGAATAACACCAGGAAACAAGCTTTTCAAGGATATCAATACCAGATGGATCTCCTTGCATGGACCAACAAAACGAGTTCTTTCAGAATATCAATCCTTGATTGGAGTGATGTACGAGCATCGTAGCACAATAGACAAAGCTCCTGAGCGCTTACATAGGTTAAGCAATATAGAGACACTCTTGAATTTAGCTAGTCTTCTCCCCATGTTGGATGTGATGAAAAATCTTGTAAAGAAGTCCCAAGACAAAACTATGTATATTAATGAATATGCCAATCTAAGTAAACATACATGCTTGGTCCTCGATAATCTATATCTAGATCTAACACAAGAGGGCCCAAATTATTTCATGTGGCAAAAAATTACTGATTTGAATAATCCTGATTATTATTTACAGTTTAATGCAAGTGGGCACTTATGTATCTGTGTACGTGGATATGAGATACCAATGTACCAATGTAAGACAACCAGGCGCTCTAGCAGAGAAGTAGTTGTTAACGAGGAAGATTTTAACAACATTGTTAAATCTGTTAGTGATAATTTTAAGGAAATTGAAAAATCTCTTTCCTTAGAGATTCATGAAAGATTCCCTCAAGATGAAATACTTGAAGCCATGGGTATTGTGTATTATCAATTTTGGGAAAACCAAGATAACCCAAAATATTTTCATGATTAAGTACAAATCTTGATCGAACAATTTTTGAAAAGTGTAACATACAATGAGTAGAAAATAGAAGGAATTTTAAATGAAGATAAGCTTAGAAAACATTCTAGGAGTTTTGGAAAAGCTATGAGGGACCAGTATAAATCCTTGGGCACAGAGAAGGCCTTTGAACTGGGATCAATAAAAAAGGTTTGGACAAACTTAGGTCAGAGTGAAATATTACGTGATTGAATATCAAAATATTTCAAACTTGTTGATTTATGTCAAACAATGATATTGGAGTCAGTGGAGGATGAGAGAGTTTTCAGTACATTGGGGTTTTTGAAATCAAAGTTAAGAAACAAACTAGACAAGAATTTGGAAAATTTCTTGAGGTTGAAAGGAACTGCGTATAATGTCTTTAATTTTCCTTTTGAAAGGGAACTTGCAATCTGGAGGTCCACATGTGAAAGAAGAAGGACCAGGTTGTGCAACACTCCAATTGCAAATGCTGGTACTGGTGGCAATGGCAGTGGGACTGGGATAGATGACATTGACACAAATCACACAATGAATGTTGAATTTGAGACACAAGCCGCAAAAAATGAAGAGCAGACTCAGAATCAAGATGAATTTTACTTTATCTCAAGATGAATGCCAGTTTGAGGACCCTAACTCCATTTGCGAAATGGAAGAGAATTAGCAACTTTTAGGTATTTACACTGCACTTCATGGACTAGTTTCCATTGTTCCATACTGTAGTTGATGATATTTTATATTGTATTCAATGAAATTGTGAATCATTGCACTTCATGATATTTGATTTTATGTTGCACTTCATGAATCATATTCCAAACTATAGCTGATGGTATTTTATATTGTATTCCATGAAATTGTTATATTTTATATTTGATATTGTATTCCATGGTATTGAATTTGATATGTGATTCTGCATCATTTTTAAAGAACAACACTTATCACACTACTTATAAATTCCTATTGCATTTCCATTCACACAATATTTGATAAATAACTAAAAGAAATATTAATCCATTCCTTGAACAGAACCTAACAGTTCAACATCCATAACTTATAAGCTAACGTTGGTACTGGTGGCAGTGGCAGTGGGACTGGGATAGATAAAATTGACACAAATCACACAATGAATTTTGAATTTGAGACACAAGCCGCAAAAAATGAAGAGCAAACTCAGAATCAAGACAAATTTTACTTTATCTCAAGATGAACGTCAGTTTGAGGACCCTAACTCCATTTGGGAAATAGAAGAGAATTAGCAACTTTTAGGTATTTACACTGCATTTCATGGACCAGTTTCCATTGTTCCATACTGTAGTTGATGATATTTTATATTGTATTCAATGAAATTGTGAATCATTGCACTTCATGATATTTGATTTTATGTTGCACTTCATGAATCATATTCCAAACTGTAGCTGATGATATTTTATATTGTATTCCATGAAATTGTTATATTTTATATTTGATATTGTATTCCATGGTATTGAATTTGATATGTGATTCTGCATCATTTTTAAAGAACAACACTTATCACATGACTTATAAATTCCTATTGCATTTCCATTCACACAATATTTGATAAATAACTAAAAGAAATATTAATCCATTCCTTGAACAGAACCTAACAGTTCAACATCCATAACTTATAAGCTAACATAAGCTAACAGTTCAACATAAATAACTTATAAAGGCATCCACACAACATAAACAATAAAAGCTTAAACTACCAAATCACCTAAATTATACTAAGAAATCCTTACGCATCCATCACCATAAAATATTTATTCACAGATAAATATTCCACAACAATGAAACTAACCAAAAATCTATCATTCCAATAATAGACAATCCATTGGAAAACTACTCAGCAAAAGTGCAATAAATCCACACACATAACTCAAAGATTACGTATGTATGAACTTCAACATAAATTTTTTTGTCTTGATAATGGTTTCTTGAAGACAACCGTTTTAGAAATTAAAATAAAAATTCTTTGAAGTATTAAGAGAGCCAAATTAAAGAAAATAACATAAAAACAAAAAACTAAACAACAGTCCCACTCCCAACATCGACTCCTTTGCTTTTAATTATTTCCACCTCCTGCTTCTTCAATAATGCCTCCTATTCCTTTATTCTTTTCCTGTATTCCCAGTACTTGGTGACACTTGCATTGATTTTTTTGCTTCCTAGAGTCATGGTGATTTGCAGCCTTGTTCTCCATGAAAGTACAGTTTGTTTCCGGTTAATGTTTTTATAGATTTTCTCTTTCAGCTTATATACTGCACTCACTTATAGGTCTGTAACTTACTCAATTTTCTGAAGGAGTTTGCAGTGGTTGTCTCAGGATCAACTACTTCTCTATGATACACCTCTTTAAATTCCCTCAATATGTTTGCAAGATCTAGTACATTTTCATTGAACCCATCTGTGAGGTCCACTTCAAGATCATTGATTTTTTCCTTGATCTACACCAATATGTCAAAGTATGTTTCTAACACTTTATTGATTTCCTTTATATAATCTTCATATACTATCAATTTCCACTCCAATGAATCATACCAAGTGAACACCTAAAAATGACCTGGGCTGCGAGAACTCATTTTTTACCACTTTAGTCACTCGTATAATTAAGACATTTAATCATGTCCTTGGTCCCACGTTCAACTATTGATTAAATAATTCCATAATTATTTTAATTAATTCATTTCCTTTATTCTCATGATTATTAAATAAATGATTCATTTATTTATTGGCCATCATATTTATCCTAAGTCTTTCTTTAATTAAATAAATTTACTTAATTTGCTAATTTCCCCACCCCTATCATTTATTATACTGGTTATTAAATAGATGAATTTGTTATTTATTTAATCGTCACTAAGCATCTTAATTAAATAAATGAATTAATTTATTTAATTAATTGGTGCTTATCCTCACAATTAAATAATTAATTTAATTGTTAATTGCAAATTTCATATTCTTCTCATTTAAATAAATTAAAATTATTTGAAATGTCGTATCAATCTTAAGCATGGGTCCTTTTTGATAAATAATCACGAAAAGATTATTTATGATCTCTCAATCCATAATTTAGTTATTTTGAATTCAAATTAGTAATTAATCTTCAAAAATCAAGTAATGATTCTTGATTTTTGATCTTATCTTTAGTCTGAATCATCTCTTTGATTTTCTGATCTTGCCAAATCGGTGATCTATCTCTTTGATTTTTGAGATCTTTACCAAATCGGGCAATCTTATCTTCTTTATTTTTTTGAAAATCTTCATTATCTAATTAATTTCCTCATTTATTCTCCACCGTCGATCCAATTTTATTCCGACCGTTCGATTAAGGATTTTGCCCTAACCCTAATTAGGGATTCGCAGGTTTAATCTGGATCGTTCATTTTAGGGTCTCATCACTAATTTATCTCGTCCATCCGTTTGAAATGGCCTTTTTCTATAAAATGCCCTTTCCTTCTCATTTTTCATATCTTGACATTTTACGTAATTACTATAGGCATTTATTTACTCTCACTTATTCATTGTCATAGGCATTTGATTAATATTGGCATTTATTCTAGGCATAGGCATTGACTTTTAGACATTGACAATAGTCATAGGCATATCAAATCCTTCGAATCTTGTTGTAGGGCTTAGGCATTTTAGATTGCTCAAAGTACAAATCTGAGGGCAACATTTCAGGCAAGCAAGAAGGTGTAACGAAGATCAATCATGGAAGATGGAGACTCTTGGTGATATATTTCCTTTTCGTTTTCATTTGATTTCCATTGTACTTCGTTATATCATTGGATTTTTATGTTATTTGATCTAACCCATCTAACAATCTTATTTTCCTTTGATTACATTGGTGAACCCGACATTTTGCAGAAAAAATCGTGTGTGTTCTTGTTTGTTTTCACTGTTTTGCAGGTTACAGCCAAGACGTCATACGAAATCCCGTCACCTTCATTCGAGCACAGAAAAATGGGCGAATAAAATATTTTCAAACGTTTTCTGGGTTTTGTAGATCTCAGTCTTAGCTTTCCAGAACATTAAACGGTTTTAAATTTCGTTAGGATTTGACAAAGTTATGGCTGTTTTAGTGATCGCTATTTTTTTTAATTTCATTTTTAAACCCGCGTTTTTCTTTTGTCTATAACTTTCTTTCTGTGCAGAATCGTGGAAAATATTTTCTGGGTTTTGAAGATTAAATTTTCAGCTTTCCATGGATATCTACCACTTGAAATTTTGTTAAGTTTGGATGAAGTTATCACTATTTCAAGTTTGCTGTTTTCATTTAAGTTTTTATTTATTTTTTTATTATTTTTGTTACTAATCTTTTCTGGTAGCGTGTGGCGATCTTTTTCGTGTGTCCAAGACCATTATCTACAAAACTACTAACTTATTGTTTGCAGATTCGCATGTCAAAGAGGGAAACAAACAAACAGTGTGCTTGTTTATTTCTAGATTAGCAAACACTTAGTTTTGGTGCTTATAAAAAGAATCATGTCTTTTGTGTCTGATTGTGCTTGTGGAGTGGTAGGTGAGTATGCTCTCACTTGGTAAAAACCTTGTGATCAGAAAACCAGACCCATTCTGTTTTTTGTTAATTACCCTTCACGATTCGGTATATCGGAGTATCCTCTCCCCTTGCGCATTCGTGCGATCCTGGGTGTAAGAGAAACGGTTATCGACTCTAGAACTTGGGCCTGTCCTGGTGGGAAAAAGTACTCACCCCAGGACGACTCAGACCGGTAGCACCCTGACACCGAGGGACTTCCAGCCGGTATAAAAAAGTGGGTTCTTGGGGAAAGCCCAAGAATCACGAGCGTGGTTCCGACGAGATGGATCCGAAAGGGGACTCTCGCCGCATGGATCACGCCCCACGAACGGAATGCCCGAATTAAACACCCTTGTCTTAGTATCCAACCGTTCTATTGGCCATTGCTTGATATAGTGCAGGGTACAATATCATGCCCGAAGATTACTCACTACCGATCCCCTTGAGTAGAGATAGCAATTCTTGGGATGTCCTGCAAAGAATCTCTAATTTGGTGTGCTCGAATGACGTTAATGAGCCGTGGAGGGGCAATGCCACCAAAATTCGCTATCCGCTCTCGAAGAGGTGTTGTCACCAATCAGGGTATACGGTGGAGCATACCAGGTAGCACAAACCCTTAAGCTATAATGACGCTTTAGATAACCACTTGTCTTGTGTGTTTGTACACCCAAAATATTGTGCTTATCAAAGTGCTTGATGGATTTTTCAAAACAATACACAACATTCACAATCACGGACAAAAAGCGATTTGACCTTGGACCTTCGGACTTTTCAACAAGACATTAGAAAGCAATTTCAGTCCTCATTTTGAACTTAGACTTTGCATTGTTCATCTTGGTCATCATTTTGAACTGAGACATAGCATTTATAACATTAAGTCCTTAGTCAAACATCATCATCTTAGTCTTCATATTGGCCTTGACAACCTTGTCATTTTGCATTAATCATTTTCTTAGGAAAACGTCATCATTATCTTGCATTGTCATCCTTTATTCCAAAAATACAAAAAAATTAGTGGCATAACTTATCATCTTAGTCTTCATTGTCCTTTGGCATTAGTCATTTTCTTTAGACAACATTGTCATATTGCATCCCTTATTGTCAAAAATCCAAAAACATAGTCTTGCATTGTCATCCTTTATTCAAAAAAATCCAAAAAACATAGGCTAGTGTCATCCTTGCATTTAGTTGTCATTCTCATCATTCTCATTTGAGAAAATCCCTTTTACAATTGAGACTAGGCTTCAAAGACAACAGTGACAAATGGAAAACTTTGGACAAGATTCCAATCCCAACATCGACAATAACACTTATGGCACAAACCAACATTGGACTTTTTCTGACCCATTTCACAACATGAATATGCAATCTTCCGTGAACATGCCATCTTCATCACAAAAAATTTACGAACCATTCATACAAAGAGACCAAAATGGACGAGCATATTGGAAAGACATAGAAGCTGCAGTGAAAAATCCTGATATATTCTCCTTTGCAAAAAAAATAGTCTTACGTGACCCTCAAAGGTATCTAGCCATGCTTTTGGACGAAGGGGCTAAGTTACCACAAGGCTTTGACATAAATACTTTGCCACCTCCATCTGTCTACCCTCACCATCAACAGTCATTTGACACAAATCCTGCCATTAATTTGCAACAAACGTCCACTTATCACCCTTATCCTAACCTTGACAAGGGAAGCCAACTGTCCACTAGTCCATTCCAAACCTCCACATCATATTCTGACCCTTCACCTATCAATCCCGTCCAAGCCTACATCCCTTATCAACTATCTACCAACTCATGTCAAGTCCCCACGTCATACCACACCAATCCAGTCGAAGTCTCCATGTCATATCCTTCTCCTTCAATAATTAATCCAGTCCAAGACTCCATGACATATTCAGTCCAAGATCCCATGTCATATCCTAGTCCTTCATATACTAGTCCAGTCCAAGTTCCCACGTCCTATCCTAATCCTTTGGTCATTAATCCTTTAAGTCACCCCCTCTAGAGCGCATAAGTCTGGCTGATTCTATATCATGGTCAAAGTCGATCCCATTGTAAACGAGATGCATGTGTCGAGTAAGCCCAAAGCATAACCTTATAATGTCACCCTCATATCAAGAACAAGGTAGTCCATCCCATGACCCTATCTTAAACTCCATTCAAAGAGTCCCTCAAGACAATCATGACATCCAAAACACACCTATCCACGACAACCCCATCTTTGAACAAGACCCTACCATTGACCAAGAAGTCCAAATCCATGACAACCTCATTTTTGACCAAGACCCTATTGTTGACCAAGAAGTCCAAAACGATCCACTCGACCTTTACACCATTTATGATCAAATACTTTTCAATCCTATACAGGCCTCGACTATTGACAGTTTCCAAAATGAGACACTTGCCTCCATGGGACACATAGACGATATTCCTCAAGCACAAGAGTATTCCAATATGGACATATTTGAAAATGATCAAGCTATAGCTGAATTTACTGGACTTTATGACACTAAACATAATGATGGATTTGACATTGATTTGGAAGCACCAACAGAATCATCTGAACTTGACATGTCACATGATCAGACCAAAGATATCAGTTAGGAATATGTCCAACATGAAAATGAAGCTAAGACACTTTATCAACTAGGGTCATCTATCTTTGTCAGAGCAGGCTTTCTTGCAGACGAAAATATTACGAGTGACAGTGTCCATAGACATCATGATGGGTTAGTATCTTGCTTTCAAAACAACAAATACCCCATCGTAAATAGAATCTGTCAAAGTATGCAATATCAAGGCAAAGGACTAGGCATACATGAGCAAGGCATTCTTGAACCAATACAGCTTCAGGAAAATTATAGACATCAAGGTCTTGGCTATTCCTCAGACAGCAAATCAAACGATGTCAGTGGTACCTCTTCGATACTGGGAGCAACCTTGTCAGATACAAATGTCAAAATGGAGTCCATGAGAAATCCTTGTCATAAGATTGCTGCCAACACCCCTCCACCACACCATCAGCCCCGTCATTTTATGATAGATCAACCTCCTTTGGGACCAACAAAAACCGAGTTATACAAATCAAAGGAGCAAAAATCAAATTTCAAAAGGCCATTGAATCAAACAAAAGGACAAGTGGACAAGTGAAATTAATTAAAATGGATCCCAAGAAGATGAATCAAACAAAGACACCAAGTCAAATACTAAAGTCAATCACAATGTGGAGCCACAAGACAAGAGGACTCCCACATATAAAACATTTCCACCTCCTTCAAAATGGTCATCAATCAAGGCATATAAAAGTGTTGGTTCCAAACACCATCCCTCCAAAATCCGTCATCCACCATCCCAAGTTTGGAAAATAAAAAGTGATTCATCCAAATGTCCAAACAACCTTTCCATGTCCACCATCATTTGTCATAATCCTACATCTTGCCTAAAGTCCAAAAATCCTACGTCACAAATCCATCACATCATGGCAGCAACTCTTTACCACAAGGACTCTCATGGCACTCTATTGCGATGTGCGTATTTTGATAAGGCCAACTCTAGTATCAGAAAGGATCATAATGACATCGATCAGTTGTATACAAGTGCTACGATCCTCACAAGATAACTCCTTCAGCAAGGTCATTATTGACATATCATGGCACCAGTCTCTACATCGGCACCGTCAGTGGATTGAGCGATCGGCGGTCATCTAAAGCATCAGTATAAAATGTAAATACAAAAAAATCAAAAATCAAAAAGTAGTCACCCTGATGAAAACTTGGCGATGACGTCTTAGGTGACACGAAAAATCAAAATCAAAATTCAAAATAGTAAAGAAAAATTTAGTAAAGAGAAAAATTTCATCCAATGGTGAAAACTTGGCAAACAGGCACCCTGGATAAGTACCATGATGAAAACCTGGCAAACAGGTGTCATGTGTAAAATAAATCATCTATGTGGACTCTTACACTTGGGGGCAAGTCATCTCATCTCCTAGGCCTTCCTCTTGACATTGACATCCAACCATTTGATCCATATCATTTCCATTCACTTTCCCACCTACCTTGGTCTTGACATAAAACTGACAAACATAAATCATGCTTTGGGAAAACTCTTCACATGTCTATCCTTCGGTCATACACGATTCATGAAGCATCATGTCATCGACCATCATAGTCTTATTGTCCTTATATGACATTGTCCTTATATGACATACTCCTTGAAAATCATATGACAATTCCATTAGTCTCATGTCTCTCGTCCTTTACCAAGGCCACCTTTTGTCCTTTTATGCTTGTCACCCACCTTGGCTTTCCCTTGTCAAACAGTCTAAGGATAATCATCATCCCATTTAGTCCTAACCAAGTCATTCCAAATGCAACAAGTCTAATCCATACAAGCGCATTATCCAAAATATTACTTGACTATGTTCCTAGCCCGGCTGTAGACCTCCATACTTTTGTCACATTATTGTCATCATCCTCACGTTGTTTCAGGATGCGTCCTTCCCACGTCAAACAACGTTGTCATCACCTATCAATTGGTATTCAGCTTGACTAGGGGCACAATCATGTTTGTCCTTGGATTCTCATGTATAGGCATCAGTCATATGCATTTGTCACGATCCTCTTAAACGTCAAAAATCAAAAAAAATCATAAAATGACAAAATGGACAAAAACATTGGCAAAAAGTCCTGAAAAAAGACAAAACATTAGCAAATAGTCCGAGAAAAAGAGCAAAGCTTCGGCAAATAGTCCTGAAAAAAAGAGACAAAAACATCGCAAAATGTCCTGAAAAAAGAGACAAAAACATCATAAAAAGTCCTGAGGAAAGACCTAAAAATTGTAAAACGTCCTGAAGAAAACATTAAACAAAAATCAGTAGACCACTCGAAGAACATAAACATCTGGTCATTTCTAGTCAAAGTCAATCATGTCAAAACAGTCTTTGTCATATGTCCGAACTACGTTGTCTCTGCGCATTTGCTACGTAGGAAAGGCCATCAGTCGATGAGTCCCCGAGACATTAGGTCAGTCCTTTTAAGGTTGTCCAAATACAATCATGGCATTTGTCACAATCGTCACATCGGTCAAATAAGTCAGACATAGTCAAACTCGAACACAAGACAGTCATTTGAAACGTCAATGTCAAAATTGGTCAAGATTAGATAACGCAGTCCAATCAATCATATAGTCAACATCAGTCAACTTGCCAAAACATATTGGTCAAAACAATGTCAATCCCGTCACTCTTTGGTCCTCTTCAAGATGTGTCCTTGGATTTGGACCTTGTCAAAATGTCCTTTGCCTTTTCAGGATGTGTCCTTCCTGACAATAGGCTCTGTCAAACTGTCAACACCGTCAAATTGGCAAAAATCTTAAATTGTCAAAACTGTCAAACTGACAAGAATTCAATCTTTGGCAAATGAACATTGGCAAACAAAATTAAATGGCTGTTAATCTTTCTGGTCTTTCTTGTCTTATCTTTTGGCTATCTTGGCTATTTTGTCTTATATTTTTTTACTGTCTTGTCTTTTTGGTCATGTTACTAGCTACCTCGAGGATGTCCCATGAAGGATTTAGAGGTGCGATGACATATCCTAGCCTATTTTATTTTCTTTGACCATTGTCTGTGGATTGTCTTGACAAAAAGACTGGGGCAACTTCACCCTTAGTATGAGTTAGGACATTCCTTGTCTATGACTGTCTGTTTTTCAAGTGGATGATCTTGCACACCTTGGTCTACGTCATATCATGGTGTTTGTTGTCCATTTGTGTCATTTTTACCGCCCAATGATGATTAAGAGCAATAAATATTAGTCCTATGGCAATGTTTTGAAGGATTTGGTCTAGGAACTAACATGCATCTTCTTTAGTCTTGCCATCTTCTCTGTCTCATCTCATATAGGCATTGCATCCATATCATCATCCATATCTTTTGCACTAACATTTCTTTGTCTCTTCATATTCTAGTCTTCTCGTCAATTTCGAGAGCACACCCATGTTCTTGGAACCTGTCTGTCCTCTCGAGGGGGCATACCATAACCCTCCTCGTCATTCTTCCTCATCTTATTTTTTTGGGGCATTTTTACTTCTTTTTCTTTGTCATAGCAGCGACAAGCGACATTATGACAAGAGGAAATAATGAACACCTAAAATGACCTAGGCTGCGGGGCTTCATTTTTACCACTTTCGATCCTAGCATAATTAAGACATTTAATCATGTCCTTGGTCCACGTTCAACTATTGATTAAATAATTCATAATTATTTAATTAATTCATGTCCTTTTATTCTTCATGATTATTAAATAAATAAATTCTATTTATTTATTAAATACATCCTTAACTGTCTAAGTCTTTCTTTAATTAAATAAATTTCTTAATTTATTTAATTTCCCTTTCTCCATTTAATTATCTTTGATTATTAAATAGATGAATTTCATTTATTTATTTAATACGTCACTAACTGTCTTAATTAAATAAATGAATTTATTTAATTAATTGGTCTTATCTTCTAAATTAAATAATTAATTTAATTATTTAATTGCTAATTTCATATTCTTCTCATTTTAAATAAATTAAATTATTTAAAATGTCATGTCAATCTTAATCGAGTCCTTTTGATAAATAATCTGAAAAAGATTATTTATGATCTCTCGAAATCCATAATTTGAATTATTTTAATTCAAATTAGTAATTAATCTTCCAAAAATCAAGTAATCGGGCAGATTCTTGATTTTCCAAATCTTATCTTCAGTCCGAATCTTATCTCTTTGATTTTTTGAATCTTGCAAATCAGGCGATCTTATCTCTTTGATTTTTTGAATCTTGCAAATCAGGCAATCTTATCTTCTTGATTTTTCGAAAATCTTTATTTTCTAATTAATTTGTCTCATTTATTCTCCACCGTCGATCTATTTTTATTCCAACCGTTCGATTAAGGATTTTGCCCTAACCCTAATTAGGGATTCTTGGGTGTAATCTGGATCATTCGTTTTAGGGTCTCATCACTAATTTATCTCGTCCGTCCGTTCGAAATGGCCTTTTCTATAAAATGCCCTTTCCTTCTCATTTTTCATATCTTGACATTTTACGTAATTACTATAGGCATTTATTTACTCTCACTTATTCATTGTCATAGGCATTTGATTAATATTGGCATTTATTCTAGGCATAGGCATTGACTTTTAGACATTGGCAATAGTCATAGGCATATCAAATCCTTCGAATCTTGTTGTAGGGCTTAGGCATTTTAGATTGCTCAAAGTACAAATCTGAGGGCAACATTTCCAGCAAGCAAGAAGGTGTAACGAAGATCAATCATGGAAGATGGAGACTCTTGGTGATATATTTCCTTTTCGTTTTCATTTGATTTCCATTGTACTTCGTTATATCATTGGATTTTTATGTTATTTGATCTAACCATCTAACAATCTGATTTTCCCTTGATCATACTAAGTAGGATCAATTTCTTTAGTGTCATCCACCAATTTTTCTCTTATTAACAAAGAGTGCTCCATGGAGACTAATTCTTCAATTTCCTTTGAAATAAAAAATGTGCTACCATGTTCTCTCCTGATCTGCTGGAGCTCACCTACTAGTTCCTTTCTTTTATCAGACAAATTAACAAATAATTGCCTAAATTTAGTAATGTGCATAAGGCCATCCTGATAAAGCCCTTTTATCCATTTTCTAGAAGCTTTAGCATAATGTAATTTTTTCCTAACCCGTTGCACAGTGTCAGAATCAATAGCTTGAACATTTGAGCTTGAGGCTTCCTTAGTGGTCAGAGTTACAATTGATGAAATTAAATTTCTTAAAGAAAGATTATGAGATTGCAACTAAAGGTTCTTTTTTAGTTCTTTTCTCTTTTGATCAATGCAATATTGGAGTAATCGACATGATATACATCACCTTCTAAAGTAGATGACCCCATATCAAAATGACTAACCTTATAGTCAACTTCCATTATCTCATTTTTGTTTAGGTCCTTTACTAGATCAACAATCTCCAACAGTTGATGCCCAGTAGTGGAATCAATGATAATTTGTGACATCCTCTTAGCCTTTTTGGGCTTCTGGTGACCCTGCAACAACATGGCAACTGTCTCTACTTCAATTGTCATTGCAGGAACATTCTTTCTTTTCTTCTCAACTACTTTTTTTGAGCCATGTTGGGGAAGATGCCACTGGCACTAATCCAGTGTCTCTACTTACAACACTTACATTTTCTTTTCTTTTTTTAGTTGATGGAATTTTTTATTTTATTTTTTTCAGTTGATTGAACAGAAATAGTTTTTTCACTTGATTGAACAGAAACAAAAGTATCTCGTGGTGGAGAAGAGGGAACTTCAAAGAATTTAGGAAAATAATTATCATCAATTATTTGTTGAAAAATTCCCTCAAAGTCTGTAAGCAATGGCTTTTCTTGACTAGCCTTTTTCTTCGGTACCGAGGGTACACTATCCTATTCACAAATTGATTTTAGCTTGGCCCCAATGTATTTTGGCTTCTCGACATCTCCTTCTAACTATGAGCCAGTGCCAGAAAACCTAATTAACTAATTTCCAGTTGATATATTTATGCCAGAGGCCTGTATAGTCCCTTGCTCTTTTCTTTGCAAAACTCTTTGCTCATGGGGAGAACCCGCACCTTAGCGCCATTTTTCATTCAACTTGTCTGAAGTTCTTCTCAAAATAGGGGTAGAAAGGACCATTAGGTCTGAAAATTCATCCTCTAATCAATTAATTTTGTACAAGGGCTTACCAGTAGGGGCCTGATATTTGGGATCAATGATCACTGAGTCTTCTTGTGCATCTTTTGGAATATTGAAAGAAATACCAAAAGCTTATATTTTCCTTAGGGTCAATCTCATGAAATTTCTTCTATACACCTCACCTTCATCTGTACAGTCTTCCCAAAAATCTTCAATATCAGGGTGATGTTCATAGCTTCCAACTCCATACAAATTTTTCTTAACATAACCCTTGCTATTAAAATTAGTTCTCATGGGAAAACACTGAAAATTGAATTCATTCAGGGCTTTCTACACACCTCTAGCAATATTATTACTTTTGCAAGAAAATGAAGGCATGGACAATGGAAAAGCATACCCCTTCTTTCCCATGTTTGGATATTTAACATTTATAATGGCCATCTACTGACAAACTTCAAGAAAAACTAGGAAATCACTTGGGTAATGGGGAAATCTCAATGGAGCCTTCTCAAAACCTCCAATTCTAAGATAAGTAAATCTATTGAACTGAATTTAGAAACTTACAAACCTTAATACCAGACCAACTGCTTCAGGTGAAACCTGAAGCTCAAGTTTTCCATCCAATTTTCTCACAATTTCCATTAAAAATGTGTCATTAACGCGACAAAAATTCCTCATTCCAACCTCCTTAGTGAGCTATGGAAAATTTCTATACATAGGCATGTCTGGCATTAGAGACCTTTGCAGTTCCAAGCCTGCCCAAATAGCCTCTTGACTAGCTAGAATGTAAACCAGGTATGAGCACATGTGGAAGGCAACAATTTTCCTAAAATTTATCAATTGCTTATTTAAACGATAACTAATAATCTCAGCCCAGTCAATGAATTTATTTTCATTACAAATCAGCAGAATAAAATGACACATCCAAAATTCAAAAGACTCTGAATATGCATTACCAACTACACGATGGAGCAAGGTGATAACATCTGAAATTTCATCCTTAAAATGAACCCTTTTAAGCTTTGAGGACAATTGAGACTTACCCTTTTTCTTGGACTTCAACCAATTCCTCGCAATGGAATTTTTGCACCATTCCTCATTCATTCTAAAAAACTTGTCACCAACAACTACATACATTTCCTCTACAATTTCCCTCTCTGGAATGCCTAATGCACCTGAAATCACTTCAGGAGTAATTCTTGCAATGAATGACTCGTCCACAACTCTAATTTTTTGAGTCTCTGGAATGTAACCTGTTGGGCATACAATCACCAGGTCAACACTTTGTACAGCCTCAAGAAAACCTCTCGCATGCGCCAAACCACTCTACAAAACTTTATCTTCTAGTTATGTTCTCTCCCTTTGCTCCAGGCCCTCCAAAAAATCCTACAAACTGACGTGCCCAATTTCAGTGTCCCTCACGCCAGACCAATGATTTTGAATTCCACTCTACATGAACACAAATTCAAAGAGATAGAATGTTTACACTTGAGAAGTAATGGCATTGGCAAAGAATGAGAATGTAGACTAAATTTATAAGTAAAAATTTGCCACACTTATGACATTATTTTTGATAGGATGTGCATTAAATGTGACATTCAATTTCATTCCTCAAAAAGGTAGCCTTTAAACCTACATGCTTTTTGAAAAAAAAGATAACTCAAGGTTAGTCTGTACATAGCATTCAATGAGATGTTAGATGATGATGCCTTTGAAACCCAAGATAAGTCCATAATGTCGCGTGGTTGTTGAAACTTGGAACCTTAGAACTAAATGTATAAAGTTTGAAAGTTTTTGAAACCTCTAACCCATCGACTATAAAGATGACCAACAAACACTTGCAACTCAACAAAGTGAACCAAGTCGGGAAATTGGGAAGTTATGAAAATATAGAACTCTGCAACAAGGTTATAAAACTCGTAGGACTAGCCACTAAGGTTAGGAAAATCACCAAAATCACAATATTGAGTGATACTAACCACATCAATGAAACTAACCAAAAATCTATCATTCGAATAATAGATAATCCACTAGAAAACTACTCAGCAAAAGTAGAATAAATCCACACACTATAACTCAAAGATTATGTATGCATGAACTTCACCATTGTCTAAGTCTTTTTATATTGAAATAACTCTCTCATCCTCCACTAACTACAAAGATGACCAACAAAGACTTGCAAATCAACAAATTGTACCAAGTCAGGGAATCAGGAAGTTATGAAAATTTAGAACTCTGCGACAAGGTTATAAAACTCAGAGGACTAGCAAATAAGCTTGTTTTTCTCCCTTATTTTGAATGTTATCATCTCTCTAACTGTAACATTTTACATGAATTATTAATGAAATTTGATCAATGATCTTTCATTAATATTCTTTGTCACTATGCATTGATGTATGTTTTAATTCTGGCTCTGGTTTAATGAACCAGTTAAAGTACCTTGATTAAAGCATGAATTCATATAAATGTTTTGTAGATTTGATAAGTAGTCACGAAGATTGAGTATTGATGTGTGAATTATAATGCAATGTCACTAAGATTATGGATTCCTAGAATTAAAATCACCTTATAGTTCATATTTTAATTGTGTTAAAAGTAAAACTTGAGCATGTACTCGGTGATTCATCACTCAACTCAATGCTTAATAACATATTAACAATAGTATTAGTAGCATATACAATAGTGAACATCAACAATTGTTTAATGTGTATCTAGTAGTTGAAACCACTACCAAACTTTTTCTTCAAATGATAAAATAAATAATATAAATAATTGAACATCAACACATTACTGAAGTTTGAATTTGATATTTTTATTGATTATCACATGAAGGAATACATAGAGGCATTGGCAATGCAAATTCTTACTCAAAGACAACTCTGCATAGAGCCGAGTTGGAACTTGGAGACTCATATTATTAAAAATCAAATCACTGCATCACCTTTTCTAGCAACTTCCACTCTCTAGGTGGTAGAATTGTAATTTTCTCTAACTGATGTTGTTTGACTTCAAGATTTGTTAACAATTCATGATTCAAATTGGAACTTGTCTTGGATTCTTCAGTCAATTTCGTATTTAGGGTTAGCAATGGTTTGATGGAATCGAAATAGTTCACCACATCTGGGTTATGAGGAAACTGGTCCAAATCAATCTTCCTTGCATCCTCCATCTTCTTTCTGAAATCATTTTTCCAACAAATAACTCATTTGTGTCAAAAGCCTTTGGAAAACCAAGCTCTATGAAGTTCCTTGCCTTTTCATCCAAATTCTTCATCTTGTTTGCAGCCAAATGCAAATATTCCTTTTTTTCACACATTCTCAAACACTTTTCAATGATAGATGACAACGCCATTGATGTAGTAAGCCGATTAGTAATCCCTTTTGATTTCAAAACATTTTCACTAGATTTGTAGAATGTTTGTTGAATTTGATTTGCTCATTTATCTAATGCTAGCACATTTTTGTTGTCCACTAAATATTTTTTGAGCTTCTTATGATGTTGTATGATAGCATCAATCAATTGAAACATGTTACACAAATGATCAATCCTTTGCATTATTTCATCCCAGATCTTTTGTTTCATATGCCTCATTGTTTCTCTATAAAATGCAGATAACTTATTTTGACAAGACTTAATTTCATTTTTTGCTTCCATCAGCTTTGCCTCCAATTTTTGTTCCCACTGTGCATTTCCATTTGTTAGCTCTAAAAAATGCAGGCAAAATGCCTCAAGAGGTTGCCAATCTCTTGATACACTTTAGGGTAAGATACAAGGTCAAGAGAACTCAACCTTCTACTCTTCAGGTGCTACTATACCTAGGCGGGTATACCTTTCTGAATGAAGCAGACTTGACTTATGATTATCCCTCTTGCAGTAATTTTTCCACAATAGCAGATGGAAGTGAACAAATGAATTCAAGCGCAATAGCAATCTTCTTAATCTAAATCCTAAAATGCTCAATTAACCGATATAAAGAAACTGAATGAGTTCAAAATGATGAAGTGCAGAGACTAGTGTCTTATTGGGTATGCGGAGTCAAATGAAATCAATATGAGCAACACTCTTTGGAGAAAACTCAAATTATCTGGCATACATTATGTTTACAACTTGTATAAACATGCAATACTGTAACTACTAAGCTCTACTTTAACAATCCAAATGAATCTCTCTGATTACTGTGATCAATTGAAAGGATTTAATCTTTGCTTGAAAGAACCAATTGATTAACCACACAGAAACAACAAATGTGCACTGATAAATTGAATATAAACTTCTTATATCAATTTAAACAATTAGAAAGAATCCATCTTGGAGACAGCTTAGCAATACTTTCATTAAATTCAACAGATAATTGATACCAGAAATGTGGAGCAACATCAATTGATTTTCATAAATACCTCCATTGTGAAAACATGCATCATAGTCTCTAATTTGATAAATCTATTGTACTATATCCATCTAATTTTCCTATTGTATATCGAATAACTAATAGCTGATGATGATTTTACAATCACAAAATGCATATTTATACACCAGCATCAGAAAATCATAACATTTCGAGATCCCGTAATAGGCCTTCCATAGAATTAGGGTTCGCTTTCGTAATAGGCCTACAATGGTAGTGAACATCACGTAATAGGCCATGGTATTTGAATTTTATTAATCAGCACTAGAGCGATGCGTGAGACAAATGTAATCATACCAAAATTCAATGCTTCTGATCACCTGGTGCTGTGCGGCTTTGCTATGACTTTTAAGTGGAGATATCCTATAGATCGCATGTTTCCACGAGTTCTAACACCTTTTCGGCGTGTCATTTGTGACTTAATGGTTCTCGCCCGATGTATCCTTCTATCTTATGTGAGTAAGCTATAACATACCAACATGGAGACCCCATGAAGATTGAACCATGCCATAATGAAACACCACAAGCTCTCATTTTAGATTGCCAAGGAACAACTTATTGAGTGGAAGAGGCTTCGTAGATTATCCCGTGTCTTATCGAAAGCACTCCGTGATACATTTATTTCACTAAGACAAAAACATTTTCACGCCGATGCAATCTGCATCTTAGCGTGAAAAACAAATCAGTAAGACCGAACAGGGTCGCCAAGATGTTACATCGATGCCCATTAGTCATACTGAAATGCATGTCCTTATGTTGTCAGTTGGTAAGACAATCCAAACTCGCCAAGACCACATGTTGAAAGCTTTAACTCTTACTAATACATGCATCTTTCCGCCACCGATCAGTGAGACAATGTGAAGTCATTATGACTTACTCCGAAGAAAAAGTCTCTCACCGACGAGCCTCTTATGTAATATCGGCGAGACCGAAGGTCACTCACCAAGACATTACCCCGAAGAAAATATTTTGCTGATATGTATATGCATCCACCACCAGTCAGCAAGACTAGGTGAGTTCGCCAAGACACTTCATCCAAGGAAAAACTCTCACCGACGCATCTCCATATACCGGTCGGCGAGACATAAGGCACTCGGTGAGACAATATACTGAAGAACAAACTCCCGTCGATAGGTCATTCTGCTGTCTCCAAAACCATGCGTATGTCCTGCCAATAGCTGCCAGTAGATGAAAACCAATCATCATGACACCAGAAACGTCTTGCCGATAGGCAACATAGATGTTTATCAGAAAAATGGATTAGGGAGACCCTGGCCATCTCATGCTAATATATACCCATAGGTAAATGCTGATCGCTGTAATAATGAACAAGTCCTACCGATACTTGTAGCAAACATATGTTAACACAAAAAGCATCACGGGTCGGGGAGACCTAGATAGACTTATGCCGATATGGACCACAATGTGAAAAATGCATGACTCGATGGATTTTATGGGGCTATATGGGAAAAATGTAAGCAAAATGCCATGATGGAGGGCCCTGTGCATATGATGAGGACTCATATGGAAACTCAGGGGGATGAAAAATATGTAAAATCATCAGATTTTTACAGTTCCAAAAGTGGCTCCATCTGGGGATGAATGATAGTGAGATCATTGCAAGGATCCAAATCTTTGGGTAAGCAGACCAGACACAGAGTGATAAACCAATGAGAAAAATGGAAGTGAATGCAAAAATGAAGGTATAGCATGATGGAATGGATGGAAAAAGGAATGCAAAATGGAGATGAGAAAAAACCCTAAACTA
>VDFB02105785.1:227253935-227301540 GCA_007258455.2 Sequoia sempervirens | reverse complement strand
ATCAAATGCCAACAATCTCCCTTACTTCTCAAGTGTTGACGCTAATGTCAACCATAAACAACTCACCAAGTGTTTCTAGATTAGCTACTGACAACAAGTTCATCAATCACTTCCAAACATATAACAATCTTCATCAATTTTTATCATCAAAGAAAACCAACAATTAGTGTTGACATCAATGAAAACAACTGCCAACAATCTCCTCAAGTGTTGAAATCAATGATAAATAATTTCCAATAAACATCCCTAGATATCTTCAACAAAACTAGTACTTAGGAATCTCTTCTCTTGGAATAGAATCAAGGTTGAATTCCAACTCTTTTTCAAGTATTGAGAAAAAAATTGACATAATTATAGAAGTCATCACGACTGATATGGTTCAAAAAGTGGTATTAATTCTTGCAAACCTTGGTGGAAAGATTGGAAGTGTTATCCAAACACTATTTTTCAAGATTATAAACCTTAGCAAGGGTATTATTGTATTTCCCCTCATTTTCTCATGGTTCCCACCTTGAATCAATGGTGGAATTTTCATTCATCCATGTCATCTTGGTAACACAGGTGCCACACCTAATGGTTTGTAGTGTTGGAGGCTAAACTAGCTCACTTTTATTGGTGTCTACCTTTTCAAGGTCTCCCTATTGGTTCCAAATTATCCAATTTAGGTGTTTATGATCCTTGATGCTCTTTTAGTGGGCATCAATAATCCCTTAAAACATCTCTTATGGTTTTATCCCTAAGCTTGGGATGGGATGTTTGATCCTACATTTGAATGACCTTTTCAATCCAATAACACCATAGTAATTTTTTTGGCATATGGTCTTATTAGGGGATTGGCTTCACATCCATCATAAATTCATTTAGATCCAACCTGCTTTCAAGGTGGAGATTTTATTTAGCCTATGGAAAGATTATGTTACTTTTTTGGGATGTTCTATTAATCAAGAATTTTTAATCTATACTAAAGTTGTGACTTTTTTTTATGTGTTATTGCAAATTCAAGTGAAAACTAACAAAGTTGAACTTGAGGTGGCTCACTTATAAGTTTTACTAGATCATTGGGGTAATGCCCCATGTATTTTTTCCAAAGTCCCCATGACTCCCTCCTCCTCTTTGATTTGGTCTCCTCCTTGTTAACATCATTGTGGTCATAGCCAACTTGTTTGTGACCATCGAGAGACTCATTCACAGGTCTCTTATCATCCTATAAGAAGGGAGTATACTCAAGGGTTGGTTACAACTTGGAAATAAGTGTTATGTCTCTTAGCCACCTACTAACAAAGGTTCTTCAAGTTGGTTAGGATCCAAAAAAAAATCTTAGTTGGTTCTTTCCATCTCTCATACTTAGGTGACCAATGAAGAAAAGCAAAAAATTAAATACTAATAATAATGATGAGTGGGGCCCTCCTATGGCTACCCCAAACCCTACTAATGTATGGGGTAAACCAGATGAATGAGACCCCCCTCCTCCTTCTGCTCTCACAATCTCCTAGTGGCTTTTTTATGTTTACTATTACCTTGCTCCAAGGTTGTGACTTTTTCCATCCACATTTTTTTTTGAATATGTATAACATTATTTCTTAAATGGTAATATAGACACTATTCATAAAAAAATCTATATCCATATCAAAATTTATATTATTTGTTACTCCTTCCAACATTATGTTAGTAATTTACATGTTGATGCACTTAGTTAAAAAAGTATCTTATCTCTATGCCATCTCATGTTTATGTGTATTATTTGTAAACTATCATAAATTAATGTTTTGATAGGTGTACCAAATATCATAAAATTTTATTTTGTTAGGTGTATTTAAATCATAGTTTCTTATAATTGATCATCTCTAGTTCTCGTACAATGACATGGATTATGACAATCCAAAACACAAAGATTAACACTTGACAAAGTGAATTGATATCAACAATGTAAATTACCAAATTTAAATTTTAACACATCTAATTTTGGTGTATACTATTATCAACCTACTTACAAACTTTAAAGTGTAAAATTAAATTATTACAATATTTTAGATTATATTGTTACATTAAATTTTTTCATGTTCAAAATAAAAACTAATATATACAAAAATATTCTAATTCAATTGGTTGAGGGTAAGTGCAAGAATTCGGGTCCACTTTTAGGAGAAGTGTTATTTTTCAACTTTAAAACACGTATCGATTCATTTTTTAGAAGAGATATCCATTTTAAAGTGGGTACTCATTCCAAAAAGTTTGACACTCACAGTCCATGTTTTTCCTTTGATTTTAAGCTTAGAAATGGAATGGTAACTCAACCTTTATCCTTGGACCTACATGTAAAAGGCCATGTAAACGTCAAGAGGAAAAAATGATTTTAGGAATATGGCTAATGAATTTTTTTTTTTAAATTATGAAATTAAAACCTATTATAGATGACAATATCTCATTTTCAAATATGTAATTTCTTTTATGATTTGAGATTATTTTCTATTTATTAATTAATTTATGAGGAAACAAGTCCATAAATTTGAAATGTCAAGTATTAGTATTATTTTTATTTTTATTTTTTAATTTTAAAAAAATATTATATGCCATCAATCTATACATAAATCTTTACAAAATGAAAAAAAAAATGATTATTTTAACTCAAATTATGTTTGGCATATACGAGGGGTTTCATAAATAATAATTAAGGTCAATAAAAATTAATTTAAAAATAAATATTTAGATTAAAAAAATTAAAAATATATCCTCATCAAACTTCACTATAATACACATTTTTCCTCTAAAGGAATTAGAAAAAATACTTGTATTAAGGTCAAATTATGCTTGTTGTACACATGCATGTTATGGCCATGACTTTAAATTTTTTATTTTTGTACATCCTATACAAAATTAACTTGTATCATTTGGTTATTAGAATAAATTATATATTTGAAACTAGACTCAAAATCTTACATTTCATATTATTAGTCTTTCTTAAGAAATTATAAGTGTAAGTACTTCAAATTTTTACTCCAAGTATGACAAATTATGATTTTTAAGAAAAAAACTTCCACTTTTTGACCAAAAAGTAGACTTAACTTCTTGCACCTACCCTTGAGTATAATTGGCGAGGGTGATTAATGCTCCTTAATTATACCATCCACCAATATTCAAGCTCCTTGAGATATGATATAAGCAATAAGGTCACAATTGTACCTTAGGTGACTTTGATGAAATAAATACCCCTCATTTGTTGGCTCCAAACCAATTGAATAGCGAAAAAAATTGGTGAATGAGATAAAATCCTCCATATAAAAAGTTCAATAGGGTTGGTATGTTCTTTAATGACTCCATTCGCCAATATTCAAACTCCTTGAGATATGATATAAGTGATAAGGCCGGAATCATATATTGGTTGACTTTGACATAATGGATAACCCTTAGTGATTGGCTCTCAACCAATTGAATAACAAAACAAATTGATGAATGAGATCCAATCAAATAGCAAAACAAATTAGTGAATGAGATAAAATCCACCATTTAAAAAGTTCAATAGGGTTGATATTTCCCTTGATTATACCATCCACCAATGTTCAAACTCCTTGAAATATGATATACGTCAAAAGACCTGGGTGACTTTGGCAAAATGGATAAACCTCATTGATCAACTCTCAACCCATCGAATAACAAAACAAATTGGTGAATAAGAGCCAACACAATAGCAAAACAAATTGGTGAATGAATAAAATACTCCATTTAAAAAATTCAATAGTGTTGATATGTTTCTTAATTATGTCATCAACCAATGTTCAAACTCCTTAAAATATCTCGCACAATTTTAACAAAATTGAAACCCCTCAATAATTGACTCTCAACCAATTGAAAAACAAAAGAAATTGATGAATGAAAGCCAATGAAATAACAAAACAGATTAAAAAAATCAATACCGTTAGCTGAATTTATTATGGGTTACACAGACATGGCCTCGGTGAGAGTGAATCCGGGTTGACAATTAGCCAGTATGCCACCAAACCACGTGCCATACTTGCCACCAACTGAAATACACGTGACCAGGAATTTGAAAGGAAGATTTTCACGTGTTACTTATATTTCAAACAAACTTTTATGTCAAAGGATTCTGATTGTGGTATGAACAATGTAAAGTAAGCTTCATTCAAAGTGTTTTTAAGCTCAATTCCAACTGCTTCAAATTGAAAAACAATTTACATTAATAGAGATCGATCATATACAATGATAAACAGTGAACGACTGGAACTCTGAAAGAGTTTTAAGAAGATTTATTTCCAAATTCTCTAAATAAAATATACTTAACTAGTTCAATCATCCCAATTCACTAATAAAAACACCACCTGCAGAGGCCTCAAATTCCTGGAAAAGTCAAGCAAATATAAATGGCCAACAACAGAACTGTCATAGTCTGTACTACTGCAATGAAAGAGCTGTATCTGATGCATTGTTCAGCAAATCATCATCTCCCTGCAGACAGTCCCACATGGATGAAAGACCACCTTCTGTGAAAACATGAGCGTTGTCATTTCCATTGTTGTCTGAAATCAGTTCTTTATCACTAGCAGGGGTGGACTCATCTTTTAACAGTTCCAAGTATTCTTCATAGACATCTTCCAGCATAATGGTGGAGTTTCCTGGTTTGTTATTTTGCCTGAATGTCAGTTTGGTCTCAGTAGGAACATAACTGTCTGAACTGGTCTGCTGAGAAACAAGGATTTTGGCATTTTGATCATCATGAAGTTGTAAAGAAGATGGGTTGGGATTAATTCTTTCTTCTTTTTCTTCACCATGTTGAAAATTTGACACGGTCCAGTTTTCATCATCATCAATGCATGGCCATGGAAAACAGTCATTTACTGGAAGAATGTTTTGTGGGTCAAGGTGGTCTACAGGACTGAGATAAGAGGAGTAGTCAGAATTATCTTGGGTGCTGTTCAAACTTGAGATTGAGCAGGGGGAGTTCAAATCAATGGAGGGTGAGAGCAGGATACCATTAGATTGAGATTGTAAGACATTCTTAGTTAAGGAAACACCTGTTAAATCAGAATTGCTGGTAGAACGAGGAAAAGCTATAAATCTATTAGCCTTTGGCAGATGAATTGGTTGGACATGACACTTATTATTCCCTGCATTTACTTGCTTATAATCACTATCTAATATGCCTCTCCTCTTTCTTTTAGAATTTTCATCATTGTTCACCTGATCAGTAGTTTCTTGAGCCTCTTCCTTATTAGCCAGAGGTTGATGGGTTTTGGGATCAATCCCTTTTTTCATCAGCTTCTTACTCAGGTGTGTATTCCAGAAATTCTTAATCTCATTATCTGTTCGCCCGGGCAGTCTTCCTGCAATCAATGACCATCTGCACATATAAAGTCAAGAATAATCAAATTCCTGTTACAAATTGAACAGTAAGATAGATAAACGAACTCAGAGTTTATGAAAGGAAACAAAGATGAAAAACTCCTCAGAGTAACGTGAAACTTATCACTGATATTAATTCAAAAATCTATACACCAACTCCTGCACTAAAATTTACATAACAGACATAACAAAAGATATCCAAACACTGTGACCAGTTTCATGTTTCTGAGTACCGATAAAAATTATCATAAACATTATCATTTAGTATTGCACTTGGAGATTTCATCCAACAGATCATTGGTCTTCCATTAACGTACAAAAGCTTCTAATTTCAACTTAAGACCAGCATTATTGCCAAAATAACAAGGTGTCAGTTTGGAAGTAATACAGAGCAACCATTACCGATTTCCCAGCAGTCTGTGTAACCTGATTACAAGTTCCTCTTCATCAGAAGTAATGTTTCCACGCTTTATATCAGGCCTAAGATAGTTCATCCACCTAAGCCTGCAACTTTTTCCACACCTCAGCAGGCCTGTCATGAGAATTCAACATCATAAGCTAAGTCTGTTTAGCAGAAGAGTGCAATTGAATACCTCAAATTTTGACAAGTAGATTACCTGCTTTTTTGGGCAGAGCCCTCCATCGGCCTTCTCCATGGGTTTCAATAAATTCTGTCAACAACATATCCTCCCTAGCAGTCCATGGACCTCTGTGCAAACCCACTTTTGAACAACAAGGAGCTCTTCCCATTCTCTATGGCAACAGGATAAAACCAATCACACACTGACTAGACACTATCTACACAGCGTCTGAATCAGCTCAGGAATGCAATCACTTCATCACTTTACTGAAGTGCCTGCTTAGGTGTTTTGAGAGTTGGAATAAAGGTAGAAAGGAGAATCAACTTTCTCATTCTCCTAGTAGCCATGCGGGCGGTATTTAAAAGATCCACTTAAGCATATTATAATGGAATTTTATTCTAATTATTAAATCTAAAATGTTTGTGTTATATTAGAGTTCTATTTAGTCTGAATATTGATTTCCTTGTCCATCAGTCATAAATTCAGAATTTTCATAGCCGGTACTGTTGCTATCATGCTCTTTCACGAGGACTATAACATTTAAAATCAGTTGCTATCATGCTCTTTCACGAGGACTATAACATTTAAAATCAAATACCCAACAGCCCTTCTGTCTAAACCTCAGCTGCCATTCTTGGGTAGTATTTATAAGCACATGTTTTATTCAACAACGAAATTTGAATACTCTAGAATATTCTCACTCACTCCAAGCCTCATTTCTTCTGACTATGTGGGGATTACCTATATATTGTTCTCTGCAGCTTGAGTCACAAAAGCACACTTACTCCATCTGAACTTCCAACATATTATTTCCTTTTGTTTTCCAATGAAAATATGCCACCCACATGCAATGCCTGTTCATAATGAATAGTGAAAAGGACAGTTACCACCCTTCTACCCATTTGATATGTACTCGCCAAATTAGGCATTAAATGCTGGTCAATATATAGTTATCTAGAGAGATCCTAATCATTTAGAGGAATAGTAGGTATATTTTTTTCAGTCTATGAAGAATAGTATGAGAGTTTCTGGTTTTAATTGTGTATATTTTTGGGAATCCACGTTTTAAATTCTTAATTACTTAGAAGAAGTCAAATTGGACGAAATATTTACACTCTCTTATGTTCAATGTTTACTGTTCTTAACCATTTTTAATTATAAAGTTAGTTTATTGGTATTATTCTTTGGAAGATTGATTTTCGAAATAAAGTATGAATTTAAAATGTGTATAATTGTAAGTTAATTATTTTTCTGTATTGATAAAAAGTTGGGATTAAATAGGTTACGGATTCTTTGATATAGTAAAAAAATAGATAAAACAAGTTTCATGAGATACGCAACATAAATAATTAGACAATATTTAAATCTAGATAAAGTCAATAAGCACCAAATTGTAAGTTAAATTCTAATATTAAAAAGATGGTTATAAATTATTGTAAGATGAAGCAATTTGAATAATATTTTGTATTTGTGTAATTATATTTTGATCTATTGTTTGAATGGAGACATGATTTAAATTATCTACTATCATATATATATATGAAGCAACACTTCTAATTAATTAGTATGTTTTCATTTATACATAGTATCTAATTATTAATATGTTTGGTTTTGTAAAACTAAATTGAGCAAAAAAAATTGCTATTATTTTTAAAACAATGAAACAATTAATAAAAATAACAATAAATTTATAACATATTAGTGACATTTGCATTGATAGGCTACACATATGTATATTATAAGATTGTATTTAAACTTAAATACTAAATATTCAACTTATATATGCAACATTTTTATCTTGTGAAAATGTTAGAAAAAATATATTAAGTCTTCACATATTTCATTAAAGCTAACACATGTATATCGTATATAATGTCCAATACAATGAAAAAGAATCAGTATGTGTATAAATAATCTTATAGTAAAATATCTAGATTTAAAGAATCACCATATTTATATGTGAAAATAATCTTATAATAATAATATTTAAATTTTACAAAAAAAAATTATGAAGATAGTCTTGTAATAATCATATCTATATTTTGGGGCTGTTGTGAGCGCCACGTCATGTGAAAAAAGTTTACCAGGCCCATTGCAATTTATAGGGGGACAGATACGACCATTTATATTCCTGGAATCTAAAAAAGAAAAATCATATTTATATTTTAAAGATAGACCATATATATATATGAAAATAATCTTATAATTTTTTTTATTAAAATCATATTTGACGTCTCATTATTGTACTCTTATCATTTATGGTATTGGATGCATGGTACCCAACAAAACTTAGGTCTTTATTAAATTAATTGAAAACCATTTTTATTAACATTATTAAAAAATATATTTATCATTTATGGTATTAGATGCATAGTACCCAAAAGAACTTAGGCCTTTTTAAATTCATTGAAAACCATTTTTTTTAAAAGTCTGCAATACCACAGGGCAACAAGATGCTTTAGCCAATCGAACTAGACCCACCAATGGTAAAGTTATAACTACCATTCATTTGAAATGTAAGTAGGCGCATTCTTCCACATTCTTGGAGACCTTAGATTCCTTTTAAGTACAACAAGGCGCATTGAATGCTAAAATTGAAGCTCAAATTGCCTTCAATTTTAACTTGTACAGAGAAGACAGAGGAGAAAGCGAGTGTGGAAAAGAAAGTGACAATTAATGCACATCTGGAGACACAGTGAACGTAACGCACATACTGTCCAAGCCCCGTGTTCCACTCCACAATTGACACCTACAAGCCCTGTGTTCAACCGCACTTCCTTCAATACTTGGAACAAAAGGAAACAACTACTATTATTTGTTTTTGAAATATTCTAATATGTGATGTGCAATTATTGTAATAATAGAATTTGTTTTGTAGCATCTCTTGACTCAGGTGCAACAGGTGTATGCACTCAAAGTTGGCTTTCTGCAACCAACACAAGTTGATGTGGAGTGCTGGGAAGAAACGTATGAAGCATTTAATTTCGAGGGAACATAAGTTGTCTAAACTTCTTGTGGACAGGCAAGTTTGGAGGAAAAGATTTGTGCTTTGACATTTCCATGCTGGTCTCATCGAGTTTGGAGCAGATTTTTAATAGGATTGTGGATGGGTATATGTAGGATTGTCCAACGGTTATTTTTCAGGGAACAATCGGCTGTTGCAGGCCTTTGTATTTTGCTGTCCTCTTTCATCAGCTGCTGTAATTTAGAAAAAACAGCCTGGTTGTTGGTCTTCTATGACTGTTATTTGCTGGTTATAACAGCATTTGTGTTGTTACTCTGTTGTAACCTTTGCTTGCAATTTTATTGTTTTATTAATAAATTCTTCTTCCAATAACAAAAATAAATTAAAAAAATTAATGATGTACAATTATTATAATAGTGTGCTACTCCTACAATCTAATGTCTTCTAACCTCCACTTCAAATATAGGGTTCTAGGGAAATTCATGGACAACAATTCACTGTCGGAAAATTCACCGCTATCAATTCGCCCCAAGAAAATTCACATAATGACAAATTCACCACAAGAAAATTCACCGCCATGATAAATTCACCGCAAGGAAAATTCACCACCAACAATTCACCACCGCCAATTCATCCCATTAACATTTTTAATAAATATTTCCAAATTCACCGCGGGCCAATTCATCCATTAACATTTTTAATATATTTCCAAGACTTTGAAAAAAAATTTGCAAAAGAATAGTGGAGGTGTGTATTTCTATTATTAATGTAATGAATTTCCGGCTGTGAATTGCTAGTGATGAATTTTCTTTGCGGTGAATTTGTCATGACGGTGAATTTGAATTACTGGCGGTGAATTTTCCGGCGGTGAATTACTAGCGGTGAATTTTTCTAGAGCTCTATATTTGAAGTGGAAGCGGTGAATTGCTAGGTGTGAATTTTCCTAGAGCCCTATATTTGAAGTGGAAGTTAGAAGACATTGGATTGTACGAGTACCACACTATTATAATAATTGTGCATCATTAATTGTAGACGATGTGAATTATTCCTAAACATTTTTACACAAAATAAAGAAAGACTAGATAATAATAACACATTGTTATAATAGAATAGAACCAAAGAGATGTTTTTAACACAATCTTTAGACAAGAATAGATGTAGTAACAAATATATGCATCCACTCATATAAATTATAACACAAAATATGCTAAAAATCTTAAATATACATGTCAAAAGTTTATTTAAACTCTAAATATTTACTCAAAATATATGAAAACTCAAAATGTGTTTCCCTAATTTATATTTTCAACCATTCAAATATGATTTATATAAAATATCTTAAATTAAAGTATATTTAGAAGAAAGGGTATTTATCTTATGTAAAGTGGTGTAAATCGATAGCTACTTTATCTAATCAATTTATTCTAGATTTATGTGTGTATTGCTCTATATGTAGTGGCTAAAATTTTCCTTTGAAATATTACAACAATAGGATTTATTTAATAGTGAAAAAACTAATGTTGAATGAGACTAAAGTAGTATGCATTGTATCATTTTATTTTGGTTGTTTGATTTTTTATTTTATTTTAGATTTTTTTAAATTTTTTTTAATACTTTACATGTTTATTCTATTTATATAAAATTGTTTGTGTAGATGTTCTAGAAATAAAATAAAATAGATATGAAATTGTTGATAAGATGGTGTGCATTCTTTCTCAATTTGCTTTTGATACATATCTATTTTGAAGATTTGATATTTGATTTTGTTGATGTCTAATCATGTATTATCAACAAGTGGTCCTAGTAAGGGGATATTCATGTTGAGTAGGAAATGTATTATTTTGTTGTTGAAGTCTTTCTAATATATTTGAATTTACATTGTATTCATTCATCAATATTTAAGTTATAAAGAAGTGGCAGATCATCATTATTGTAATTAAATCTCCATGTACCAATTCTTGCATCAATCCATTCAATTAGAGTTGTTCCTTCATTTTCCAAGCCAATTTCAATATTTTTCCACTCTTTCCTAGTTGGAATAGTGATCTTTAGCCAAATGTTGACACAAAGCTCAACCTCTGACTAGCTTGGTAGGATTGACATCAATATCATATTCAAGAATTTCAGTGATCCAATTAGCATGCTTCTCTATAACCTTTCCCAACATCCTTTTCTTAGATTTACATCTACCAATTATATTTTCTTCAAATGTGAAAGGTGCAAAATAACTCACATGGAAGGTCCATAATACATATGAATCCTACAATTGTTAGAATTGTAAAAACACACAAGAAGCGGGATCAAACAACAAACAAGAACACCTTCCACACACGAGAGTTGCAAACAAAAATTTTCTATTTCCTCAAGAAGAAAAACTTACAAGAGATGTCAAGAGCCTTCACTGAACTTCTCGAGAGAGCTCCTAATAAAAATGAAGAAGAGTGCTTATAAGAGAAAACCCTAAGTGAGAAAGGGACTAGATCACGAAAAGTATCGACATCACATGTGATGAGACACAATGATCTAATAATAACTCATTCTAATAAAAAGAAAACTCCTAAGTTTAGCTTAAGTGCATAAAGTGAAATTAGCCTTGTAGAATAGGCACAATGAAGTACAAATGAACATAGACATAAAATAACAAAGCAATATTACCATAATTCCTATACCATAGTTGAATTACCTTCATTGCTCTTCTCCATTTTTCTTTATATGCTAGCTTTCCTTCATATTTGAAGTATGCAAGAATAAGCCTAGTGATAGTAACAACAAAATATCAAAGATAGTGGATATAGGGTTGAAATGAAAGTGATGGGTCTCTTTTATAAAAAACTTGTAGGTCCATGTAAAAATTCCTTCATGTATATCACACATCCGAAATTCAAATCGTATTTTTCCATCATCGACATCATTTTCATTGCATCCTTGCATTTCACTTCATTTGCATCATTAATCCTCTTTTAACACCATTTTCACTAATTAACCTCATTTCTCTCTATTAATTAAATGATCCTAAATTATTTAATTAATTCATCCTTTTCATCACTGATATTCTTATTTATCACCCTAATTGAATAATTCATCATTACTTAATTAGTATCCATCTATATTCTTTTAATCCCATCATGATTAAATAATTCTTAATTATTTAATTATCCTACCATTTAAACTTCTTGTCATATAAATTAAATAATTCCTAATTATTTAATTATCCTATTTTCCCTCCACAAAGCATATTCCCATGGAATATTCCATTTTAAAATACCTCAACCAACTTGTCTCAACCATTTCTAGCCCTTGATCTTAAATATCTCAACCATTTTCTTAAAATGGTGGAGCAAGCTTGAGCTCTAACTGATTTGAGCCTTCATCTAGATCCTCTTTGATTCACTCTTCTTTGTGGGTGTTCTTGATCAATCTCAACACTTCTTTACAGGGTTTCTAACCCAATCTCATCCATTGATCCAATTTCTCCAAATCTATAAAAGAATCCACACCCATCTCATAATTCATCTAGAGAATTTGTGAAGAGATCATATCTAATTGATTCTTGAGAAAATTGAGCATACACCATTGCATTCTAGGTCATCATATCAAGATTTTGCAATCATGGAGGCTTTGTGTTGAAAGGCAATCCAACATATCAAATCAACACAAATACACTCCACCATGGGATGGTAAGATTGTGTAGTTTTGAATTCATTTGTTTTTCAATTTGATTGAGCTAAATTTTTTGTTTGAATTCATAGCTATGGCAATTGCATTTCATGAGTAGGTGGGTTCTAATCTTTATTTTGGTTTCATTTTGATTGAATTCATTGATCTAATCCATGTCCATTTTCTCCCCTTATATTTTCTAACTTTCAAATGAGATGGAAGGTGTGAACAGGCTTTTCAACTGGTTAAAGACTATTTGGAAAATCCTCTGGTATTGATGCCACACATACAAGATAAATCTATGATCTTATATGTATCAGCGACATTAGCAACTTTAGGATCTCTATTGGCACAACTTGATGAGAAAAACAAAGAACGTGAGTCGTGTACTACATCAGTCGCACCCTATTTGGTTACGAGCTTAATTACACACCTATTGAAAGGGCATGTTTAGCAGTTGTCTTTGCAGTCCAAAAGCTTAAACATTACATGTTAAACCAAAAAATCTAGCTGATATCCAAAGTGAATCCCCTCAAATATCTTTTGGAAAAAGTAGCTTTTACATGAAGAATGATAAAATGGATCATGATACTAAGCAAATTCAATATAGAGTATGTTGACAGGAAAGCCATCAAAGGGCAGGTGATGGCCAACCAATTGGCCAAAGCACCTATAGAAGACCATTAGCCACTAATAAGAGAATTTCTAGATGAAAGCATCCTTGTTGTAACTCCATCAACCCATTGGACTTTGTGCTTCGATGATCTCGTACCCAGCATGGATAAAGGGCTAGTATCTTGTTTCTCACACCTCAAGGAGACAATACACACAAAGCATATAGAATTTCCTGAACCCATGTACCAACAACATCACCAAGTATGAAGCACTGATCACAGGGCTAAGAATAGCCATGGAATGAAAGATCAAATAATTGCAAGTCTATGGCGACTCCTAGTTGACCAGTCATACTTGACAAGTGAACGATGAGTATCAGACCAAAGATGATAAGTTGATGTTGTATAAGAGAATTGTAGATAGATTCAAGCAATAATTTTAGTCATACTCTTTGAGTAGGTCTCCAAAATCAATAATAGAGCTACTGATGCTATGACCACTATCGGTTCACTTCTTGACATACCACAAAACATTCCTAGGTACAAATTTCTCATGGAACAATTTCTTATACCAATGTTTGATGTCTCAAAATTTGAACTCGTATGTGATGTTATTGGTTCCGATTCGCCTTGGTACCAAGACACATTTTCTTATGTCCAACATGGGATTATACCATCGCACCTAACAAGCAATCAAAAGAAAACATTTCAATCCATCAACCTCACCACCTCCAACAAAGAGAATCTAGATCTAGCCTTGATTGATTCACCTTTCGCATTGTTAGTCAATCTCATATCCTTGTGGTCTAGATTCTCCCAACACATGTTTGTGAAAAAGGTTCATTGTAGTGATCTATCCATTAGACCTAGGATAGATCCTTTTCCAATATAACAAATGCATTAATAAAATTATATTATTTGCATGTTGTAATAGTTGAAAAGTTATTAATGTTTTTATTAATGAGATGATATGTATCTCATGTATATGTACTAGGTGGTTTTTTAAAATATAATATTTTAAATACTACCTTTTGTTAAAAAAAATGTCAAGTGATGTGGATAAATTTTATTGAAGGTGAATTGTACTGAATTTTTATGTTTATTCCATGACTATTTAACATACATAAAATTGAAAAAAAATAAAAAAAATTGTAAGCATGTATTGCCCGAAGAATAGAAATAGGGCGTCTTATCATAACAAGAGATAATAGGTAAATTATTGGATTAATTAAAATTCTTATCTTTTGGAATACTTGACATTTGTGTATATATGCTTAAGTGAAAAAAATTTAGGGGTAACATTAACCTTACATGTGAGAAGATACATTAATATTTTATGAATGATAGTCTTATCAAATAGAGCATTATATGAATGTAATGTGACTTAAGGTAGAACTCGGGTATGATTTCGTTGTAGTTGGTATGATTTCACTTGGGCAAGGAAAAGTTGATTTTTTATTTGTAGTAATATATGATTAACTACCACTTGTTGGGTTGAGGTGGATGTAGGATGGTTGTTCTAACCCTCACAATTTTTAGAGGTAGAGGATCATACATGAAAGGAAGGTAGATCATGATTGTATATGGAGGTTTTCACCTATTGATAATCATCACACATGTATACTAAGTTTATCTGTCATGTATTTTGATGAGTCTATAGATGTGATAGTGGTGTTAGGTATGTTCATAGGTGTGAATAATTATTAAATAATTAATTAAAATAATTAATATTGATTTACAGATAAATAATTTCATACTTATTTAGTCATGTGAGGTCATTTTAGAAATTAATTTAATTAGTTATCTAATTAGGATCATTTTCAAGAAGAAATTAAAATTGTTAGGATAAGGATAATTTTTAAAACAAGAATAAATTTCTTATTTTTAAATATTTTCTTGTGGATAATTTAGATAATATAAAAATATTAACTAATAGATTTTTCATTAAATCATGTATATTGGCATCTTTATCTATTCTATTTTAAAAAGGATTATACAATCTATAAAAAATGATATAACATTATTAGAAGAAAAGTGGGATCAACGACAAACAAAAAACAAGAAACAAAATGAAGAACATTAATACTAATAATATGATTCATCTACATTTGGAGAATATTGTAGTCTCCCAAATTACAAAGAGTGGAGTCAGATAGAGATACAACTTTGGACATGAATGTGCAAACACACCTTGTTGTTACAATCATGATTGCATAGAGATACATGGTCAAGGATTTAATACATAGTGGATGTTCATCAAATTGCAAGGTTTGAAGCAATATTAAAAATTTCGCAAGAGGATATATCAAATTCATCAAGCAAAAACTTTTCTTAGGGATTTCATTCAACATTAAATTTATATAGTTATGTTGTAAGTATAAGTGCATCCACCAGTAAGATACATTTTTCTAGTCCATACAACAATGAGATTTCATAGTTACAACTAATATGATAGACTTGTATCTAAAATGTGGAAGTATAGACAAGGTATATGGAATTTTTGATAAAATGCCTCAAATAAACATGTTATGCTCTAGAGTGCAATAATTTTTGGGCGTAAAAATATGTCTACAAGTATAATAGTTTCACATTAGTGCTCATATTATTATTAAGAAAGAGTTGAACCATTAAAATATGTCACCACCTTTATTATATAATATGTGAGATAAGAGGGATTCATTGCACATGGGTCTCTTCATTCTCAAGAGATTTCCAAGGAACGAACTACCCTTATCCACCTCAACATAAAGAAATTGCAAGGGAAATAAGCACATGTTAACTTTCACATAAAACTACTCCAGATCTTGAGGGAGGGAAACTTTTGGATTTCTGCCTCTGATAGAGGAGTTCTCAGCTAAAGGATGGTAGCGTAGATTTAGAACGCCAACACGACAAGTTGTCATCCAAGTGGCGTGTTGGCATCCTAAACAACAAAAAGCTCAGGAGTTCAAGCAAGTAGAATAAAGTATCACTTCCTAACTTAGATCTAAGGTCTTCTAAACAGAATTACCAAATAGGGAACAAAAACTTCAAGTAAAACACAAAGAGAACTCAAAGAAAACTTACCCTCAATTAGACGTTTGAGCCTTCACTCCAAGCTTCGCTTTCCGACCTACACATAGAAGAACGAGGGGAAAAGGTTGGGGCTGTATAGGGTTCTACCTCAATCAGACCCTCGTTTTGATGTTCCTACCTCCACAAACAACTAAATAGGAAAGGAGTGCAAACAAAATAGACAAAGTGTGTGGTGAAAGAAGTACTTGCTTTAGGAGTAGAGCCTGCACCACTAAGTAGAAAATGAGCAAGTAAATAGAAAGAGTGTGAGAGAGAGAGCATTACCCATGGGCCTAGATGCTCTCTGGAGCACACAGATGCACCATTGAGTGCTTGCTTGAGAGTTGTAGTTGTTGGAGGGACCTCAGTTCAACATGGCTTCGTTTATGAGAGTGTTGCTATCAAGAATGAAGAGAACTCAAGAGTGAAAACTGAGGAGAGAGCTTGAATGAATCATTTGAACCCCCAAAATGAGAGAAAATGAGGGGTTTTGTTGCATGCAAAGGAGGAAAAGAGTCGTTACACTCGAAATCTTCATTGTCAAGCCACGTGTTAGGAGTCAAGATTCAAGATTCCATGTTTTAGACTCAAAAAACTAATAGGACGCTAGTTTTTCGTGCAGACGTATGCATGCCATGTAGGCATCCAAAGCATCAATTTTTGGGAAACACGTCATTAGGATTCTTTGCTTTGCCAATGGTCCTCATGGAGCTAGAATTGTGAAATTTTGACCTATGGGATTTTTGTCATTAATGCTCTTAGGTGTCATAAATGCTAGGCAGAGTGCTAAAATGTGGAATTTCCCCTAGGTGCAATTCTACGACATTACAAAATCATGCCCATATTTTCCAACATAGCTATCACTATTCCTTGACTCCTTATAATTCCCTCGTATAAATAGAAGTTTGTAATACCCAAGTGTAATGACAGAAATTGACCCCCTTCTTGGAGATAGGGTAATTTCTCATTTAATCTAGACCTATTTTAGTACCCTTGCATTAATTACCCTTTAATTCATCATTAATAGGCCCCTAAGACCTATTATTTTGGATCGCAAGGGTAATTTCAGCTAAAAACTGACAAAATCATCTAAAACATCAAAAATTCCAAGCATCCACCCCAAAATCTAAAGTGGGACTCATTCGCCACCTTGGGCAAATGAGTCCCTCTAGGTGGGACCCATATGCCAAGGCTGGCATATGAATCCCATTTGGGGATTTTTTAGGGTTTGAGCGAGAAAATCACCTTTTAATTCAATTTTTTGGTTGATGTCATCCTTTAAGGTCTGAATAACAATAAGTTAGGTGGTAAATCCCATATAAGCAAGCTCCTAAGTCATTTTTCATCTAAGCAAGCATTTTTCAAGAGAAATTTCAAGGTTCAAGCATTCAAGAGTCTTCAAGCATTCTTTAATAAGAGCATTCAAGTTTCAAAAGCAAGCAAAGTTGAAGTCTTGGAGCATCATTAAAGTGTTTTTCTAGGTCTTCAATCGCACTTTCATTCAAGATCTAGCATTGTCAAGGGCTGATCTTGGTTGTCTATGGTGAATCATGATGGATTCTAGGTTGGGGAGATGCAACTAGCCATCAAGTCAAGACTAATGACTTTTTCCTAAGTGATTCCATCCTCCATTATCACTCTACATTCAACCTAAGGAAGGTGCAAGCATTATTAGGGCTCATTTGGGTGATTAGAGATCTCTAAAAGTGAGTCATTCATCTTCATACTTCATTCATGTTGTATCATTCTTTTACATTAGAATAGGGTTGCATTGCATTTCAGATTTCCTAGTCTTAGACACACTTAAGGCTAGGGTTTATACTCACATTTACATTCAAGTTTCATTATTTCTATCAAGGTTTAATTACCAAACTAGGGGTTTGACCGAGGCAAACCCCCCATAAGAAAATCAAGTCTATACTCTTTTTTGTAGGTCTTTCGTAGATTCAGATCCGAAAATCAATTTGGGAGAAAAGAGCAGGTGTTGAAGTGTAGATTTGAACTTTGAATTCCTGAAAAAGTGAAATGGGACTGATTCGCCAGAAGTGGCGAATGAGTTCCACTACAAGTTTTTTTCAAGATTTTTGTAGATTCAGATACCCTTTTTCCATAAACCTATTCCTATACAGAAACCCATATCTGGGATTGATTCACCCATATTGGTGTATGAGTCCTAGTAGGTCAAAATTTCATGTTTTTCAGTATTTCAAAGCTCATTCAAGTCTTCTTTAGATTCCCAGGTGCACACATTTCATCTTACAGCTTGTTATTTTGTTTCATATATACATTTCTAGGTCATCCATTTAAAGTTTGCATCATAATAGGGTTTAGCATTACATATTGCATCTCATTTGTCTTTCCAAGCCCTAGATTGGTGGTGAACCCCTCATTAGTTTACAATCAATCCCTAGGACAACCCTATTGCAAGGTCTCTTTCTCCTTTGCATTGAGATCTCCAGGGTTATCCTTGAATAAAATTAGAAAGTGGGTATGCTCTATGTCCTAAACCATATGAAAGCATCCTAACCCATTTTCTTTCATTACATTTTGGTGAACCTGACGTGAACCTACATTTAGAACATTATAATTCTGATTTGGAGTGCATCATCATCCTAGATCTTGCTTACATTAACATTACATTAGGGCTTGCATTAGTTAATTGGAATTCTAGGGTTTTCAAATTTTACATTAGTGAAAGTTCATATAGATTGCATTTTTGCATCTCATATCATTGAAAATCATACAAAATCTACATTCGCACTTAGGATACAAATCATACAACATAAAAAACATAAAAATTAATTAAAAAATTCTATTTTTTTTGAAAAAAAATCCCCACTAGGACTCATACACCCCTTTGGGAGAATCAGTCCCAGTGCAGATTTTGTACATTTTACAGAGTTAAATTCCCTATTTTTGAGCTTTTGTTTGCTATTAAAATAGTTATGTTTTAGTTTGCATACTTTATGTTACATTCAAATAATTAGAAGTAGTATAATTTACATTCATTGCAATTGTGGATAGAATTAGATTCTTGCACTTTTCATTTTCAGCATTAGTTCATAGTCCAATTAGATTAGAGTACATTTGGCATTCGTTAGAAAACAAAAACAAAAACAAGAGCAAATAGAAAAGCCACTTGGAGAAAGTAAAGTTATTTGACTATGTCAAATATCTTTTTCCAAGTTAACCTAACCCTCAAGCCTTTTAGTAGTGATGAATTTGACATGTTAGATGAAGCCCTTGAGGATTTCATCTCACAAATTTCATCCATTAAGGCTTGTTATGAAAAACCAAAACCAAGAGACGTTAATGTGATTCAACCTCAACTTATCCTTTACCAGCCTTCACACAAACCTCAAACTCAAAATAGACCTGTTTACACTCTTGAACCACCTAAAAACAATGTTTTGCAGCAATCAAGACATAATACCATTGCTCATACATATAACACTAGAAACAATCCACAACCAAAACAAACATCCTGAACATCCTTACCTTTACCCAACTCCATTTTTCCTAGTGCCCCTTGTTTTCCTTCAAATAGTGGCAAGGAGTATGATCTTGTTGAACAACTTAAGAATACTCCTGCGAAAATATCCCTATGGGATTTGATTCAAAACTCTCCTAATTATCAGACCACGCTTCAAACAACCTTACAACAAGTTGTGATCCCTTTTAATACAAATGCAAATTGCATGGTACTAGCTCTAATACAAGGAATGAATACAATTATTGTAGACATTACCTTTCACCAACATGAGCTCCCTCCCTTGGAGATGAGAAAGAAACATGATATCTTCATGATAATAGCGAAATTCAATAGAACATGAATAAAAAGAACACTTTTTGATAATGGCTTAGCCCTTAATGTGTGTAGTGTGAAACTTTTAGATAGATTGGGCGTGGAAAAATAAAAAATTAAACCTGACTCCTTATCGATTCGAGGATTCGACAATGTAGGAAAGAAACCACTCGATGTGATTACTTTACCTATTATAGTTGAAAAGGCTACCTTACAAACTCCTATTCATGTTATGCCTCATGACCTTTCATACAATCTTCTTTTAGGAAGACCTTGGATTCATGAGATGCATGTGGTTCCTTTGACTCTTCATCATATCATGAAGTATGTCTATAACAATAAGGTATACCAAGTAGAAATTTAGACCCCGAGCTTGAAAGTTGCTTACAAGTTGAAAAAGGAATGAAAAGTCCTTTAAGCACCTTAATTCCAACATTAAACATAGAACCTATGAAAGAGGAAAAACAAGAGATTGAAAAAGTGTCAAAAATTATTGGATGATGATTGGGGTTCTTCAAAATTCACACCCTCATTTATGGGAGAGTACATAATCACAAATAAAGAAGATGACAAGAAAAAACAACCAATGGTAATGTCAACGCAGAATTTAGAAGAACAATCACAAGCATCTACCTCATCTACTTTAGAAGAAGACACAAGTTATTCAACAAACTTTGATGAGATATATTATCAACAACCACCAAACCTGCAAGAAATGGAAAAAAATTATGGAAAAGGCTGAGTTCATGAAGCAACTTGGTTGTAGTGGAAAAGGATGTGGAAAGAAAGAACAAGGTATTTGTGTTCCTATAGAACCCAATACTCAAAGAAACAAATTTTTTTTTGGGGTATTACCCTTCTAATATTATGCTAGCAACAAAAAGACCCTCACTAAAAATAAACACCATCATGTGTAATCCTAAAACAACTCTCACCCTGAAGCATTCAAAATTGATTGATGCAACTTGTGAAGCATCATTGGAGTATTTCAAAAATGATGAAGCATTGAAATAAATGCTAGGATTTTATGATAAAACATTTACTCCCCTTAAAAATAAATGGATTACATGTGCTATGATTAGTACCAAGGAAAAATATGGAGAAGAAGAAAGTAGGGAAGTTGACATGAACAAAGAAAAATACAACCCTGAATTTCTGAAACAAAATGTGCTTCCTTTAGGATATACCATGGACATACAGATGGATGTTAACAATAAAGACATGGTGATTAAGATAGGAAAGTGCCTCGATGATGAAGAACAAGAAGACCTTGCAACTTTACTTCATGATTTTCCCGAAAGTTTTGCTTGGACTTATTCAAATATGCCGAGAATTGATCCTAAGATTGTAACACACAATATAGTCCTCGCTGAAAATGCTAATCCCATTAGACAAAAGATTCAAAAAATGAACCTTAAGATAACCATTTTAGTTAAGGTCGAGATTGAAAATCTCCTTGAAGATGGTTTTATCAAACCTATAGATTATTCTCCTTGGATCTCAAAAATTATTGTAGTCGCAAAACTAGACAATCGTATTAGGATGTGTATGGAATTTCATGATTTGAATAAAGCATCTTTAAAAGATGACTTTCCCCTTCCTAATATTGACATGATAGTAGACTCGACTATGTGACATGCTTTGTTGTCATTCATCGATGGATTTTTTGGATGTAATCAAATCCTTATCAACCCTCAAGACCAATATAAAACAACATTTATGATAGCTTGGGGAATATTTTGTTGGGTAATGATGCCTTTTGTATTGAAGAATGCGGGTGCAACATATCAATGAGCTATGACATTGATATTTCATGATTACATATATAAGATTTTGGAAGAGTATGTTGATGATATTCTAGCAAAATATTTAACAAGACAAGACAATGTAAATATCCTTCAGAAAATATTTGAGCAAATGCAAAAATACAACATGAGATTGAATCCAAAAAAGTGTGTCATTGGTGTAGATAGTGGAAAAATTTTAGGTTTTATCGTATCTCACAGAGGCATTGAGGTGGACATGAAGAAAATTGATGCTATAGTTAACATGCCACCTCCTAGAAACATCTCCAAAATGTATACCTTACAAGGAAGAATTCAAGCTATCTGTCATTTTGTGGCATCCTTAGCAGATCAAATGTTACCATTTACACATTTCCTTAAGAAAGAAGTTCGGTTTAATTGGAGTGCAGATTGTAAATAGGATTTTGAGAGTTTGGAAGATTATCTTGATACTCCTTCTGTTATACAACCTGCTATGCAAAACAAACCATTCATCCTATATACAACAACATCAACCCATGCTCTTGCAACATTTTTGGCTCAACAAGATGAAAATGGTAAAGAGCATCTTGTTTATTACATTAGCCGAACTTTGATTGATTACGAGAAACAATACACAATGATAGAGAAATAATGTTTGGATCTTGTATTCACTACTAGTAAGTTATGGCATTACTTTTTGAACGTTGAAATACATGTGATAACAAAATTTGATCCTTTAAAACATCCTTTTCCTAAAACAGATCTATCAGGATGATTAGCTAAATGGGTCATGTTGTTGACTAAGTTTGACCTTAAGTTTGTTTCACAAAAAAGCAATCAAAGGTCAATCCTTGACTGACCAATTAGCTGACACTCCTTCTCCCCTAGCATTACCTAATCATGAAGTATTTCCTAATGAGAGTGTATTAACTATTCAAGAACATGAAAATGCATGGGAATTGTATTTTGACAGATCTAAGTGTAGAACAAGCTCTAACGCAGGAGTTATAATAGCTCCGCCTAGAGGAAAACCTATTCCCTTATCATATCAATTAAATTTCCTATGCATAAACACAATATTGCAAAGTATGAAGTGTTAATCCCTGTATTATGTGTCGCTTTAACTCTGGGAGCCCAAGACATCAAAATATTGAATGATTTACAATTAATCATTAAACAAATAAATGGAACATATCAAGTGAAACATGAATTTTTTTTGAAATGCAAAGATCTTACAATGACTCTATTATAGAAGTTTGATTTGTTTACCATTGATAACATCCCACAGAAAGATAATAGACATGCAGACACAATGGCAAGCACAACTTCTCTAATATCCCCTCATGATCCCTCAAAAGACTTCACATTTTTCATCCACACAATTATGAAACCATCAATTGAGCATAAAACAGATGAGATATTAGAAATCACCACACAAATCTATAGCGAATGGTATGCATCAATATTTTATTATCTAAAAACTTGCACTTTTCCTGAGTCCACAACTAGGAATACTAGAAGATAGCTTCAGAGACTTGCATCTAAGTATATAATTCTTGCCGATGTATTGTATCGGAGGTCCTTTGATGGTCTCTTTCTTAGGTGCCTTAAACAATGCAAAATCTCAATAGCACTTGAGGAAGCTCATTCAGGTGCTTGTGGAGGACATTTTGGAGGAAGATCGCTAGTGAAAAAGTTAATTCATATAGGATATTACTAGAGAAACATGGAACAAGACTACATTGCATATGTTAAGAAATGTGGTAAATGTCAAGAACATAGTAGACTGATTCACACTCCTACTTCTGAGCTTCACGCACTCATCCCTATTTTTTCTTTTTCAGTGTGAGCCCTGGACATCATTGGAAAAATTTCACCTCCTTCCTCCATCAGAAATACATTCATAATCACTCCAATAGATTATTTCACGAGGTTGGAAGAATCAATTCCCCTTTGTTCGACAACTGCCGATGTAATATGTCATTTCATATTAGAACACATTATTACTCATTTCAAACTCCCTTCCGCTTTAGTTTCAGATAATGGGACACCATTTAAGAATAAGGATGTGAAGAAGTTAGAAATGTTTAACATACAACATCACTTTTCAACACCTTACTACCCACAATCTAATGGTCAAGTTGAATCAACTAATAGAACCCTCAAGCAAATATTAAGAAAAAAAAAGCAAACACAATCAAGATTGGCATATGTAGCTAACATATGCATTATGGACCTATCATACGGACATTAGAGCATCAACTAGACATACCCATTATAACCTCATCTACGGAACTGAGGTGATAATACCCTTGGAGTTAGAGATCCCTTCATTAAGAATTGCTCTTCAAGGTGTGATTGATGACAATACTTATAAGGAACAATAGTTGCATCATCTTGAAATGCTCGACAAACAGCGCATCAACACTCTTGAGCACCTTCAAGCTTATTCTAAAAGAATGCAACATAGTTACAATGATAACGTAATACCTCATTCCTTTAATAAAGGTGATTTGGTGTTATGCAATAATCAGCGTAATGTCAATGATGATCTAATAGAAAAAGGAAATTTCAGCCCTAATTGGTTAGGCGCTTACATAATCAATGGAAATTATGGATCTGGGGCTTATACGGTAATAGAAATAGATGGCACACCTCTTAAATAACCTATAAATGTCATGCATCTATGGTGGTACTATGTCTAACAATCTTGAATAGTGTGAATTATAAAGAAGTGGTGTTAGAGTTAGTAGATGTTGTTCTATGTGCTCTCGCATTGCTTCGTTCTTGATTAACAATTATTTGTATGTCTTGAATACTAAAGTAATTATTTAAATTAACTTTTAGATGGTTACTTTAGATCTCATGCTATTCAAGATAATCTTGTATGTTGTGTTAGATTAGATCCTTATATGCAACATTTAATGCTCTTTAATTAGATCATAGGTGCATTTAATATAACATAGCATACTTAATCACAATGTTGCATCTAAAAGAAACTAGAATAAGTTTTAATTAGATCACATAAAACTTGTTAAATCATGGAGACATTCATTAAATAGTCTTACAAAGATTATTTAACCAATCACATTTCCATTTAACATTTAACACATAAACACAAGTAACAAAACATCAAATGATCATATATATATCAATTTTTTGTGTACATGTCATCAATATATACAATGATAATGAGGTTTTTGACTACTAGATCCCTCAGGATCTAGTGCTCACATCTGTCTAGAGGTGGTCCGTCAGGAGATAGTGGTATGTGATTGTGATCGCGAGTCGTCAAGTACATTCAAAGCATACTATAAACCCTGTACCTATCCAAGGGCCTCCTGATGATCCTCCACTAAATGATCTCTCTCTGCCTATAGTCTGGCTACCTCTAATTGAAGTCTCTCAACCTCTGTTAGGGCTCAAGATGACTGAGTATCCTAGGCAGCCTCGACTTAGTGGGAATGCCTTCTGAAACTCTCATATGATGCATGCAGTCTAATGTATGGCTCAAACAACTCTAGATCCCGCTCCATGATGGGTGGGGGTGCATAGTCTGTATCAATAGCCTCCTTATAGACTGATGAAGGCACTATCTCTATAGCCACTTGATGATAGAGATCATGAAGGTCCCTCACAGCTCCTGCAAGATAGAAATCATAAATATAATTAGTACACATCATGATATATATATATATATGAACATAAAATTAAAGCATAAAGCATGGTAGTAAATAAAATATCATCACCTAGCTCTCTAGCTAGCTATGTGAAGAAAACCCCCTATATAGGGGGCATGGAGGATGTGCTAGCCTCTCCATGACTGTAGGTGTTGTTGCCTACTGCAGCTTTTGATTGTGATCTAGTCACACTAGTAAGAGTTGGCTCTCCCCACTCATGGCTCACTGGATCCTCATCTACTACTCCTCCACCTCATCATCATCCTCATCGTCATTTTCATCCTCATCCTCCTTCTCCTGGCCATCATAATTAGGATTTGTAGCCTTGTCATACTCCTCATTTATCACATTTGTGAATATGTCTGCAACCCTGAAGCAAATATCCTTAGCTCTGTCCGCCTCCTCATCTCCCTAATTCGGGAGTGGCCCTGCATCACCTATTGGCTCATCCATCGAGAATATAGGAGCCAACCATGCTACTGCCCACAACTCTTCATGAGAATTTGTGGTACCAACATCATCAGTGTTGGAGAATAGAGGTATATCATCATCATCATCATTGGAGTCACTATAGATGACATCATCGACAATGAACCATCTAGCATCATTAGGACTCTGAGCACTCTGTACTAACCTCCTGAAAGAGGTTTGTGCCATGGGTGGTATCTGGACTTGTCCAAAACGTTGCATGACATGATCATAGTAGAAAGGTCATACTATATAATCATTTATGCCTATCAAAAATATGTGCATCTACAATCTCCTCATCTAATGAGTCTCATCCGACCACTATGGTATAAGCTGGTAAGGTCTCCATATGATCTCCTCCTCATCTAGTCAGTCGAATTGTACTCTCCAAAAATGTAAATCCTTGTACTTCCATAGCCACCACAATGGATAGCTAAATGAGTGAGGATACCCTAGGGCTGATGCACATGGAAATCTTGTCAACCTGGTGCACGTGATATGCTCCAGGCACCACACCTATACCAGTGTATATAGTGTACCATACTATTGATCTCACAAAATGAAAATCACCCTAGATCATAATATAAGTGTGCAAGGTTGTTGCACCCCTAGGCATACACAGTCCCTGTGCTCTGCCATTCCTTGAATCATATGTACTAGTCCTCCCTCTAAATGTGCTCCCCGACTGTCAGGGATGAGTACTAGTGCTACAATGAACATCATAATCCATGCAAAAAATGGAGCCCATGAATATAGTAACATTGCTAGATCAATCCATGGCCTCACGATCCTATCATGAACTGGAGCTCCAAGGAAATACTGCATATTGTATTTCATCTCTCAAAATGATCGATCTGCTAGAAAATGTACCCTTTCGCCCTGAATCAGAACTCAGAGTATGTGATGGATGTCCTCTAATGTGATGGTCATCTTGCCTATGGGAAGATGAAATGTGCATGTTTTTGCATTCCACCGCTTTGCCAATGCCATCAACATAGCATCATGGTACTTCATGGGGGGCATGAGGTATGCCCAATATAATCTTGTGGTCTGCAATATCTATGTATCCTCTACTAAAAGTGTGGGGGCTAGGCCTCAGAGGTGACTAATCTGTTTGTTTCCAAGATGCTACTGTGAACGGGGAGGAGTCTAACCAAAAATAAAATATTCCCTATAAGCATTCTACAATCGTAAGTCTATACATCAACAATTAATAAAGTGTACTAAAGTTGTTCTAGTGTACTTTTCTAAGGGTCCTAGACACTTTAGATCCATTTTACCTAACACTTTGCAATGAAAAGGGACACTTTGTGACAAAAGGGGACACTTTGCGACAAAAAGGGACACTTTGCAAAAAAAGGGGACATTGCAAAAAAAGGGACACTTTGTGAACTTTTCTTCCAAGGCCCTAAATTAACCTAGAAATACGTACAAATCATAAAAGAAATGTGTAAGGACAAAGCTAAGGTAGAAAAATCAACTCACCTGATAATGATGCACACCCAAGCTACCTGATCTTGTAGGACGTCTAGTCTCGAAGGCTCATAATCTTGTCAACTTGGCATCTTCAATCACTCTTCACCAAACTCAAGATACAAGAAGGTAAATGACAAAATAGTTAGAAATTACTTCACTTTTTACTCTTATATAAGTTAAAATTAGGGTTTTTACTATATTATGGTTAAAAATGTGTTTCACTCAAATCAACATAACGAGTGCTAGAGAGCTCTATTTTTTATGCCGTTTGTTACATTGGAATCAAGATTCTGCTCCTGTCCTCATCAAATGTCTATCATCATGTGGTATGGTACTTGGAAATAACCTATGATATGACTTAAGTTATTTGATGTGTTAGACTGCTTCCTTGATTCCACCTCCCTAAAGCAAGCAGAATCAATGGGGGACATACATCTACCCTCAAATTTGATTTCTAGAAGAAGTTAGATAAGAGTATTTTTGGACAACTAATGAATTCGTGTTGCAGGATGCGGTTCCTAACATTTTGGTTTTGCAAATAGCTATAGTGGGGGCTTCATTCTCCCATGTTGAGTATCCTTTTATGAAATGAAGGTATTTTTTGGATTCCTTTAGCTTGCATATGTATGTAGAGTCATATGGGCACTAAAGTGGGGTCTAAATGTAATGATGGAAATTGACCCCCTTCTTGGAGATAGGGAAAATTCTCATTTAATCTGGACTTATTTTAGTACCCTTGCATTAATTACCCTTTAATTCATCATTAATAGGCCCCTAAGACCCATTATTTTGGATCTCGAGGCTTATTTCAGCTAAAAACTTGACAAAATCATCTAACACATCAAAAATTCCAAGAACCCACCCCAAAAATCTAGGGTGGGAATCATTCGCCACCTTGGGAAAATGAGTCCCCCTAAGTGGGACCCATACACTAGGGTTGGCATATGAGTCCCATTTGGGGCTTTTTTAGGGTTTGAGTGGGAAAATCACCTTTTTAATTCAATTTTTTGGTTGATGTTGACCATTGAGATCTGAATAACAGTAAATTAGGTGTTAATTCCTATATAAGCAAGCTCCTAAGTCATTTTTTCATCTAAGCAAACATTTTTCAAGAGCAATTTCAAGGTTCAAGCGTTCTTTCATAAGAGCATTCAAGTTTCAAAAGAAAGCAAAGTTGAAGTCTTGGAGCAGCATTAAAGTGTTTTTGCAGGTCTTCAAGCTCACTTTCATTCAAGATCTAGCATTGTCAAGGGTTGATCATGGTTGTCTATGGGTATGTGCAGAATCATCATGGAAAAAATAGGCCCTTAAGTGGCAAAAAATTAGAAAAATCAAAGTTAGGCAACTTGACGTAAAAATTTGAATAAGTTATATATATTATTTCAAAAATGTGTAAGAATAGAATCTATAGAAAATTTAATGTAGTTTCTAAACTACTAGGTTTTTAAAAAAAAAAAAATCTATTTGGTGAAAATTTGAAATTTCAATGCAGTAGTACTTAAATTTCAGGGAAAAAATAAGTAGGTGTTTGTCTGACCACCCTAACCATAATAAAATAATAATATTTTTTTATAAGATTTTAGATATAAGTAGAGGACTCATATCCCAATGTGATGCATATTTTTTGTAATTTTTTTTAAGGAAATAATTAAATTTATGAATTTTTTATTACAACTTTTAAAAAAATATAAAAAACTCGTATGTTTGACCACCTTAACTTGGTCAAAACTTCATGAAATTCATTTTTCCTTTTTTCAATCCTATAGTATGTGAAACATAGAATGTGATGCATGTTTTGGATTCAAAAAATGTGATACTGTTTGAAAGCTATAGATGTTTTTCAATCAGCCTATCAGTTAGGACTTTAGTCATAATTCAAATAGAAAATGGATAATAAGTACTTATTAAATTCAAAGTAAAGCATAATTTATATTGGCAGAAAGCTGAGAATCTCCTTGAAAAACCCTTTTCGTTTCATCAATTTTGGGTAAAAAAAAGTCGTCAGCCACATACCCATCATATTGCCACTTTTTGGCCCATCAAGATCCTGCACATACCCCTATGGTTAATCATGTTGGATTCTAGGTTGAGGAGATGTAACTAGCCATCAAGCCAAGCCTAATGACTTGTTTCATAAGTGATTCCATCCTCCATTATCACTCTCCATTCAGCCTAAGGAAGGTGCAAGCATTATTAGAGCTCATTTGGGTGATTAGAGATCTCTCAAAGTGAGTCATTCATCTTCATACTTCATTCATGCATCTCATTCTTGTACATTAGAATAGGGTTGCATTGCATTTCATATTTCCTAGTCTTAGACACACTTAAGGCTAGGGTTTATGCTCACATTTACAGTTAAGTTTCATTATTTCTATCAAGGTTTAATTACCAACTAGAGTTTTGACTGAGGAAAACCCCCCATAAGCAAATCAATTTTATACTCTATTTTGCAGGTCCTTTCGCAGATTCAGATCTAGAAATCAATTTGGGAGAAAAGAGTAGGTGTCGAAGTGAAAATATGAAATTTGAATTCCCAAAAAAAGTAGAATGAGATTGATTCGCCAAAAGTGGCGAATGAGTCCCACTATAGGTTTTTTTCAAGATTTTTGCAGATTCAGATACCCTTTTGCCAAAAACTTGTTCTTGTACAAAAATCTAGATCTGGGACTAATTCGCCCAGATTGGCGTATGAGTCCCAATAGGTCAAAATTTTAGGTTTTTTAGTGTTTCAGAGCTCATTCAAGTCTACTTTAGATTCCCAGGTGTACAGATTTCATCTTACAACTTGTTATTTTGTTTCATATACATTTCTAGGTCATCCAATTAAAGTTTGCATCATATTAGGGTTTAGTATTACAACTTGCATTTTATTTGTCTTTCCAAGCCCTAGCTTGGTGGTGAACCCCTCATTAGTTTGCAGTCAGTCCCTAGGACAACCCTATTGCAAGGTCTCTTTCTCCTTTGCATTGAGGTCTCTAGGGTTATCCTTGAATGAAATTGGAAAGTGGGTATGCTCTATGTCCTAAACCATATGAAAGCATCCTAACCCATTTTATTTCATTTAACCAAGTATCTAAGAAATGAAACCTTGTATGAAATGATTAAAAAAATCACTGCTACAATTCAAAAATTCCTATCATCTCACTACAACAATTTGAATGACTATTACTATTGATTTAATGAGCCTTTAATGAAGATCAATATTAATTTTCCAAAATAAATGAACACATAACTTAGACATTATGATGAATTTTATTACATTGAACAAATATAGTAGCACAAACCTTTTCTATCATTGGTACCACTTTCTGATATTAATACCTAGCCTTATTTTGTTGACTTTTTTCTTATTTAGGAAAAAAAATTCCTTGCCTAGTCATTACACTTATAGATATAACTCTTCAAGTCTAAAAAGACATGATTCCTTTAGTGGACATCACTTTTATAAATACATTATAATTTCTTATTTTGGATGAAAATTGGTTAGTCGTAGATTAATTAGTTTATTCCCAAATAGAAAGTTGGATCACATGGATACTACATTAATAATATAAAATCAAATAGCTCAATGTTTGAGAACTAGATGTAGGACCCTTCAATTCAAGATCCATATCTAAAGGATCATGTCATATAATGTTCTTAGGTTAGTCTTTTTGTTTTCAATAGTCGAGTCATTATATCAATCAAGCTTCTTTCTTTCTTTCTTTATGTTCAAAGAATGGCTATATTCTACAAAAATTATACTAATGTCGTGTTTATGTATAGATTCAAACATGCTTAAATAAATACTAGTTGAACTTACATTGAATAGCATGTCTTCATATATATGCTTGATTAAAAAGTATGGATCACATTTAAATAATTCAATTATATATTTATATATATATATATAGTAACTTAGAAACATAAAATTAATAAGGGGAGAAGATCTTGTAAAAGAATTAGCTTAAATAGGAAACATGCTTAAATAAATACCAGTTGACCTTACATTGAATAACATGTCTTCATATATATATGCTTGATTAAAAAAATATAGATAGCATTTAAATAATTCAATTATATATTTATATATATAGTAACTTAGAAACATAAATTAATTAGGGGAGAAGATCTTGTAAATAAATGAGCTTGAATAAGAATTATGGTTGTGCATAACAATGATCTTTTTTAAATTTTATTTATTACTTCAAAAGTTAAATGTTAGTAGTCATTTTATGTTTGCATATAAAAAATAAAAATATCTATATTCACAAGTCACATCAAAGAAACAACCAATCATATGGTGACACATAAGACAATCCATAATACCTGTCTTGATGTACATGTTTTGGTCTATTTAAAAAAAAAAAAATTGGATGACTCAATAGCTAATATGACCATATTGTTGATACTTGAAACCTCAAACAATAGTTTTAAACTCTTAATTCACATATAAATTTGCATTAAAATTTTCAAACAAATAGCATACCATTTATAAGTTTGAAAAATACAAATTTAACTAGGGGTGAGGATTTAGTAAATGAATGGGCTTCAATAGAAGTTATGGTTATGCATAACAGTGACCCTTTTTCTAACTTTACTTATTATTTTTTAAATTAAATACTAATAGCCATTTTATATTTGTACATAAACAATGACAAAAAGTATTCATTTTCACAAATCACATCAAAGAAAAAATCAATCATATGGGGGTGCATAAGGTGATCCATAATAAATATCTTGATGTACATGTTTTAGTTTTTTCTTAGGTATTTTGGACATTTCAACAACTAATACAAATATATCACGATACCTAGAACCTCAAAAAATAAATTTAAATTGTTAATTCACCTATAAATTCTCATTAATTTTTTTAAAAAATTAACTTGTCATTTATAAACTTAAAAATACCAAATTAATTAGGGGGAAGGAATTAGTAGATGAATGGGCTTCAATGAGAGTTATAGTTGTGCATAACAATGCCCCTTTTTTAACTTATTGCTTCTAAAATTAAATGTTAGTGGTTATTTTATGTTTGTACATAAAAAATGACAAAAAACATTATTTTCACAAGTCACATCAAAGAAGCAACTAGTCATATGGTGACAGCTAAGATGATCCTTAATTTGCATGTCTTGATGTATATGTTTTGATCTTTTTTTTGACAACTCAACAACTAATATGACTATATCATTGATATCTAGAAACTTCAACAATGACAACCTTAAACTCTTAAGACACTTATATAACTACATTATTTTTTTCAAAAAGTTAACTTTATCATTTAAAAACTTGAAATATATGAAATTAATCAAAGGACATGATTTAATAGTCAAATCAATCGGAGTTATGGTTGTGTGAACTTCTTTTAACTCATTACTTCTAAAAGTAAACACGAGTTGTCATTTTACAGTAGTACAAAAAAAAGGACAAAAAGTAATTATTTTGACAAGCCACATCAATGAAACAATCAATAACATGGTAATAAATAAGATGGTCGTATTATATATTTTATGTATATATGCAACCTATTCTTTTTAAACATCTTGCAGACAACTCAATACCTAAACCTTCAAACAATAAATTTATAAATTTATATTAAAACATTCAAAAAGTTAACTTTGAATATATGCCCATAGAGTCCTTCCAAGAACATGGAACCCACTTGGGGTGAAAGTGTACCCTGTGGAGCGTGTTGCGTGTTGGATTACATCAGTAATGTTTGAAAATAATCTCAAATGGGAAATGAGAAATTGAAAAAACTACAAAGTATGACATAAGCCACATGGAAAATGCCAAATACAAAAGTACGTTGCAGTCATATGGGACACTTTAGGTTCCCATCGTACGGGAAATTAATCATGCCTTTGTTGTCATCTTTCAACAAATTTAATAATTATTGGTTTTTGCACTTTTTTCTCCGTATGCACCAAAACATGGAAAAGTAACTAACCTAATCGTAGGTTTGAAAAACCCAAAAAACTAACCTAATCTTAGCTTGTTTTAAATTTAATTCTTTGTTTGGCTCCTTTGGTCCTCGCACTCTATTTTAGTAGGATTTTTTAGGACTTTTTAGGTTTAGTAATCTTACCAAGAGTGTTTCCTTTTTTATCCTTCAAAATTATGTTTCTAAATTCTTCTAGTTGTTATTTCATGTGAAATTGTCTCTTAGTGTTAGTCAGTGGACCTAGTATTTGAACAAGTCTCACAGAAAGTCATGTTTAGGTTGAGCTTTTAAGTCTCCTCATCTATTTGTAGGCTTTTCTAGAACAAATTTTCTAGTTTCAGAAGTAATTTATAATAATTGAATGGTTAGTTTGTTTTTCTTGTGGAATTATATCTCTTTTTTCACTTTTCAAGATATATTGTCAATCCATCACATACATCTATAATGTTGCATCATGCAATTGATTCAACCTATCTATCTAGCCATCTATCTCAAGTTGTAAGCTAAACTAAAACTAATATGAGTGTCTAATGCCTATTATAGTGTGGCCCAAAATGATGAAGTGATATAAAATAATCCTATGAGGAACCCCATGTAATATGACAATATCATCAAGAAAAAACTTCACCATTGTTAGAGCAGTATATGGAGTTTGTACAAGAGGAAAGTGTGCATCCTTAGTTTACTTGTCAACCATCACAATGATGACATTAAGGCATTGAGAGGACAAGGGTAGACCAAATATAAATTCCATGGAAATGGTGTTCCATTTCCACTTAGGTATTTCATGAGGGCATAGGAGTCTCAATGGATGTTGGTGATTGGCCTTGACCATTTGGTACTCAAGAAATCAAGCTATAGATTCTATAATATCACATCTCATACTAGGATAGTGATATACTTATCAAAATATGTAAATGCATTTTCTTCAACCATAGATGAGCTACATAAGGTGTCTTGTGAGCCTTTATCAAAACCATTATGTGAAGATATCTTGAAGGAGCTACATAAATCTAACCTTGATGTCGTAAAAACCTATTGGAATCCAAAGTATATCTTATAAATTACCCTTAAGGGCCCTCTATGACTACATCTCCTATTGAACATCTCTTACCCACCCATCCTCTAGCAAATGTTGGAGAATACATGTCCTCTCAAATTCATGCCCAAAGTCAAAGTCATGATCTCATATCACTTCCTATCCAAGACATATATAACCACATTCTCTTTTCCTTTAATGTAATGTGCATCAAAGACTTACTCACATATGAACTTTATCCAATGCTATTGGTAGGCATCTATATTTGGCTAAGTGAAGATACACTAAAGGCTATGGTGATTTATGTGAAGCTCAAATCATTGCCCCAAAAGGAAATTCCTCCACTTGACTAAGGCATGAACCACATATACTAACTAGATCATGTGCATAAGATAGTTCAACTCACAAATATTAATTTTTCTTGACTCATGCATGATCACTCAACCCTCCTAAATAAGAATTATACCAAGTCCCTCTTTAGATGCATCTATAAAAACCACAAAATCTTCCACCAAATTGAGCATTACTAAAATTAGCACACTAGTAAGTGTTGAAAGAATGAAGAAGAAACCCCTTAATGTGTTGTCATTGATGCCAACATTAATTGTTGATATTTTTTCTAATACGGTAAACAAAATTGATACACTTTAATCTGACATTTTGGTTTGAAATTGCTCATGCAACAACATCAGATCAAGAGGTTATGATATGTTATTCCTTACTATTAGATGCATCTATGATCAAAATTTCAACTATTTTGGTTAAGCAGGTTGAAAGTTACAAATGATAGAAGTTCAACATTAAGTTTCGGCTTATACAGTGTGCTTGGGTAGATATAATATGGTTCGCATTTCTTCAGTGTTGAGAATTAGTCTTAGCAATTTTGGGAGATTTCTCATAAGTGTCATTAATATATTTTAGATGGTGTGTACTTATATGATCATATGAATGATTAGTTTGTGATTAGTTGGCTTATTTTGTGATTAGGTCTAATTCTTGGCCGACCTAATACATGTTATGTGTTGTAAAGGATAAATTGATGGAAGTATGATTGCAAGTATGAAGGTATTGTCATTAATTTCAGCTGGTTGACTAGTTGTCAACTAGTTTTTCTTGTCATTGATGTCATGGAAGTCGGTTATTGGCTGTATATGTCAAGGATATTGAGAAAATTGTAATAAGGAAAGTCTACAAATATTCTATGTGTGCTCTGGGATGTGCTACGAGATGTGCTTTATATTGTCTCTATGCATTTGAGTTCCTAATATATTGATCATGGTTGTTGATGGTTGCTATATCTAGAATTTGGGCTTCTGGATCGTTGTATAGTGCGAGATACTTTTACCAATATATGTACTATGCCATTTTGTGTATCTAGCTGTGGTCTGGGAGAAAAGTAGTTGCTCCAAATTTCTCTAAATTGTGGTTTCAAGACTTGTGATTCTGAAAATAAGATGATATGATCATGTTCAAGTTAATTTTTCTATCTAGAGAGATTTGATCGAGTTAAGGTTGCATGTGCTTAATTGTTCTATGTGTTTTACATGGGTGTTGGCCAACCTTGTGTTAAGCACTACTTATGAAGTTCATGAAGTGTGGAAAAGCATGTTGGGACTTATTTAGGTCCTCATTAGGTATGTATTTAGGTCACCCTCATTCTAATTCCACTGTAGAATTTTTTGGCACCAACCTAATTTGATTTTTTAAATACAAATGGTGTATGACCGACTTTGGATGAGTTTCAAAGTTGAACATGGTATAAATATGAGTTGAGATGTTTGTGAAATATGAATGCAAGCAAGATAGATGCAAGATAGATGTGAAATAGTGTGTGTGTGATGTGAGTTTGAGCATATTGATGTGAAATTCAAGTGGCGAGTTTCCGAACGTAGTGAGCTAAAGGAGTACTCTATCATTCAAGCATGTTTGCAAGTGTGTGAGCAAACCATGGTGGAAATCTCCATTGCATTGAGATTATTTTCTCTCTATAACAAATCTCTTCTATCTTGTTTGTAATTTTGTGGTAGCGATCCCTCCAAGTGGTTAACCCTTATTGGATAGTGAGTCCTATTTCAGATAGTAAGTCATGTTTTGGCAGTGAGCCTTTGTATTCAATTTTGATATTCTCTATATTATGAGCTAATCCTCACCATGGATTTTCCCTCATTGGGTTTTCCATATAAATCTAGTTTTATTGTGTGTATGGTTTTTCTTCTTTCAGTTTTTGCTTTTACACTTAATGATTAATCATATTAGCAGAGAGAGGATTTGTGAATGATAATTGATCTAACCTATGGTGGAATTTCTAAAGGTTAAAATTGCTACAACTGATTGACCCCCCCTCTCAGTTGTCTTGTTCAACAATTGGTATTAGAGCTTGGTTCCTTGGAGAAGAGCTTAACCGCTTAAGGAAGGTCCAAGATGGCGATCAAGATCACTATTGAGTATCCTAGGTTTGATGGTACTGACTATGCCTTCTAGAAGACAAAGATGGAAGGACATTTGGAATACTATGGATATGATGTTGAGAAAGCTTATAAGACTGCATACACTACTCCTACTAATGGTCCAAGTATAGTTGATGAGATCAAGATGCATGAAGTGAACAATAAGGAAAAGTTCATTATGAAGAATAGTATTTCACATTTTGAATTAATTAAAGTTGCAAATCTGAAGACTGCTAAAGAGGTTTGGGATACATTGGAAAAGATTTATGAAGGAGATGAAAAAGTCAAAGAAGCAAAGTTGTAGAACTTGGAGGCACAATTCAAGATCCTACATATGTCTGAAGATGAGAACATTAAATCCTATGTATAGAGAGTGGATGAGCTGGTAGGTGGAATGCGAGGACTTGGTGCTACAGTGGATGAATTCAAGATTGTGAAGAAGAATATCATAACTATCCCTAATGCATACAGTGAAAAGGTATCTACTATTAAGGAATTTGTAGATTACAAAACTCATACTAAAGATTAGTTATTGGGTGCTCTAACATTATTTGAATTGAGAAATCCTAGCTTGAGAAATGGATCCAAGTTATAAGCTACTTTTAGAGCTAAAAATGTTGAAGATCTGAATGAAGAAAACTTCAATGAAGTAGAAGCTAACTTTGTAAGAAGGATGAAAAAGGGCTCTGGTAAGTATGAAGGTAAGTTACCCTTTAAATGATTTAGTTATGGAGGAATAGGTCATTATGCTTTGACATGTTCAGAAAGAGCCAAGAAGAATAAATATAGTGTAGGAAAATAAAACAAAGGGAAGATGATTAAGAGAACATATTATGTGAATGAAGATGATAGTATTTTTGATGAAGAGTCTGATTATGGAGATTTTGATGATAATGAATGCTTGTTCTTGGCTATAAAAGATGAATCTACTTCTGCTAATATAGAGAGACAAGTGAAGGAAAGTGCTCTAGACAAAGTTGAAGATAATGTGATCTTTTCCCTTCATGCTAAATAAGAAAATAACTACTGGGTTGTTGACAGTGGCTATTCACATTACATGACCGGTGATAAAAGTAAGTTTTTTACACTTGAAAAATATGATGGACACTTAGTTAAGTTTGGAGACCATACTAGCACTAAGATTTGTGGGATAGGTTTAATCAATTTTGATGGAAATCATAATACTGATGATGTCTAGTATGTTAAGGGTTTAAGGAATAATATCTTGAGTGTTGGATAGATGTGCAGTAAAGGATATAATCTTGTATTCAAGGATGAGAGATGTCAAATCAGGAAAGGATCTAGAATAGTGATTGCTACTAGTAAGAAGTTTGAGGGAAATATTTATCAAATTAAGGGTTCTGAAGGACACTTTTTTATGTCTCAAATTAATGATAGTTGGTTACGGTATCAGAGGATGTGTCATATGAACTTTGATAATATGGTGAGAATTAGTGTTTTGCAAGCTGTGAGAAATTTACCACGGATTACAAAGCCTGTTAATGTTATTTGCAAGGATTTTCAATTTGGAAAGCAAGTTAGAAATAGCTTTAGATCAAAGGAACAATCTACTACTAGAATACTAGATTTGATTCATATATATCTTTGCAGGCCTACAAGAGTAAGAAGTCTACAAGGTGATAGGTATTTTATGCTTCTGATTGATGATTACTCTAGATTTACATGGGTTACTTTTCTTAGAGAGAAATTTGATGCATTAGATAAATTAAAGGCATTTAAGGCTATGGTTGAGAATGAAGCAAATTGAGAATAAAATTTTTGAGGTCTAACAGAGGTGGTGAATTCACCTCCAATGAGTTTCATATGTTTTTTGAAGTTCATGGAATAAAGAGGAAATTGTCTGCCCCTAGAACTCTTCAGCAAAATGAAGTTGTTGAAAGAAAGAAAAAAACAATTCAAGAAGCTGCTAGATCAATGATAACAGAGCCCGATCTACCGAAAATTTATTGGAGAGAAGCTATTCACACTATTGTTTACGTGTTCAATTGAGGTCAAGCAAAATCCAACAACACTAAGACGCATTATGAGCTATGGTGTGGAAGAATTCCTACTGTCAAGTATTTCGAGGTATTTGGAAGCAAATGTTATATCAGAAGGGATGAAGAAAATTTAGGGAAGTTTGATGCTAGATGTGATGAGGGAATCTTCCTTGGATACTCTACTAGAAGCAAAGCTTACAAATATTTCAATAAAAGGATAAGAAATATTTTAAAGAGAACAAATGTCAAGGTGGATGAAGCATTAAAGAATTCAATTGAAGTTGATGGCTATGTATCAGATGAACCTGATTATAGAGAAGTAGAAGAAGTTGTGGAAGAACAAGAAAATCAAAATAAAGAAGAAGAAGCTTCGTTGGTGTCCATAAAGACACCTAAATATGTGCAAAAGAATCATTCAGAAGATCAAATCATTGGAGACGAGAAAATGAGTATTGACAAGAACTAGAGCTGCTGCAATTGCTGAAATAAATTTGTGTCTACTTTTTGAAGTTGAACCTAAGACAGTAAGTGAAGCATGTAAAGATGAGAATTGGATGAGAGCAATGAAAGAAGAACTTATGCAGATTGAGAAAAATAAAACTTGGGAATTGGTCCCTAGACCAGTAAATAAAAACATAATTGGATCAAAATGGGTATTCAGAAACAATTTGAATGAGATTGGAGAAGTGGTCAGAAATAAAGCAAGGCTTATGTGTAAGGGTTACTCACAAGTAGAAGGTATATATTTTTAGGAGACTTTTTCTCCAGTGGATGGGATGGAAGATATCAAAAACAATTTAGATTTTTCTACTTATAAAGATTTTAAAGTTTATCATATAGATGTAAAGTCTATATTTTTGAAAGGTGAGTTAGAAGAAGTGTACATGGAACAACTGGAAGGATTTGAGTTGTTAGATCAATCAGATATGGTCTATAGATTAAATAAGGCTTTATATGGATTTAAGCATGCTCCTAGAGATTGGTATGCAAGGTTGGACATATATTTGATTCAAAAAGGTTTCAATAAAGGTACGATGGATAGTGATCTTTATTTCAAAATTGAAAATGACAAAATCTTGGTAGTAGTTGTATATGTCGATGATATTATCTTGAGAGGAAATGAAAAAATGTACAAGATGTTTGTTGAAGAGATGGAAAAAGAGTTTGAGATGTCTATGTTTGGTGAGATGAATTTCTTTCTTGGGCTACAAATCAATCAAACAAAAAAAGGGATTTTGATTTCACAATAAAAGTATGTAAAAAAAATGTTGAAGAAGTTTGGGATGGATGGTTCCAAATTGGTATGCACTCCTATGGTGACTGGATGTAAATTGAGTAAAGATGATGATTCACCTAAGGCTGATCAGAGAAAATACAGACCGATGATTGGAGGTCTACTATATTTAATTGTTACTAGATCGAATATCATGCATGCAGTTTGTCTTGTGGCTAGATTTTAAGAAGATCCTAAAGAAACACATGTTGCTACTATTAAGAGGATATTCAAATATTTGAATGGCGCTTTGGATTATGGCTTGTGATATCCTAGGGATACTAATTTTATAGTAAGTGCTTACATAGATGTTGATCAGGTAGGTTGTGTCAATGACAAAAAAAGTACAAGTGGTGGTGCATTCTTTCTTAGTTGCAGATTAGTGTCATTATTAAGTAAAAAGAAAGATTCAGTTTCCTTATCCACTGCAGAGGATGAGCATATTGTTGCAGCATCTTGCTACATAGGTTTTATGGATGATACAAACATTAAAAGATATCAAAGTAATGTATGATGATCCCATTTCTATCTTATATAATAATACAAGTGCAATTAACATTTCAAAGAATCTAGTGATGCACTCAAGGAAAAAGCATATATCTATCAGATATCACTTTTTGAGAGAGAAGGTCATGGAGAATGAAGTAAAGCTTGAGTATATACTGACGAAGGATCAAATTGCTAACATATTTACTAAGGCTCTTCCTAAAGATACTTTTGAGTATCCCCAAGAGAAGTTAGGGGTCATTTCCCCTCCTTTCTTGAACTAGATGCATATGGAGATGCATCGGTCCAGTGGATCTATGGATCTATCTTTCTTCTATATTGATATTTGGTGGCTACCTCTTAGGGGGAGTAGGTAGTGTCACTTGTTTTTATTGATAAATTGTTTGGGTGTACTCCTAAGGGGGAGTATTGAGTACTGGTAATGTAAAAGGAGGAAAAAAATGTCAAATATCTTTTTCCTTTGTCATTGATGTCAAATAGGGAGAAAGTATCATGTGAAAAATAATGAGGATAAAGCATTCTAGAGGTTGATGGTTTATAGCTTCTGTGTTGTCTTTAATGTTTTTTTGCATCATGTGTTCCCATCAATGACAAAGGGGGAGATTGTTGCAAGTATGAAGGTGTTGTCATTGATGTTAACTAGTTGTCAACTGGTTTCTATTTTCATTGATGTCATGGAAGTTCGTTATTGGTTGTATATGTTGAGGATATTGAGAAAATTGTAATAAGGAAAGTTTGCAGATATTTTGTGTGTGCTCTAGAATGTGCTTTATATTGTCTCTATGATTTTTCATTCCTAATTAATATATTGATCATGGTTGTTGATGGTTGCTATATATGGAATTTGGGCTTCTAGATCGTTGTACAGTGCACGATACTTTCACCAGTATATGTACTATTCCTTTTTGTGTATTTGGTTGTGGTATTGGAGAAATGTAGTTGCTCTGGATTTCTTTGAATTATGGTTTCAAGACTTGCAGTTCTGAAAATAAGATGATATGATCATGTTCAAGTTATTTTTTCTATCTGGAGAGATTTGATCGAGTTAAGGTTGTGTGTGCTTAATTGTTCTATGTGTTTTACATGGGTATTGGTCGACCTTGTGTTAAGCACTTCTTACAAAGTTCATGAAGCATGGTGAAGCATGTTGGGACTTAATTAGGTCCTCATTAAGTATGTGTTTTGGTCACCCTCATTCTAATTCCACCGTAGAATGTTTTGGCGTTGACCTAATTTGAATTTTTAAATACAAATGGTGTGTGGCCAACTTTCTATGAGTTTCAAAGTTGAACATGGTATAAATATGAGTTGAGATGTTTGTGAAAGATGAATGCAAGAAAGATAGATGTGAGATAGATGCGAAATAGTGTTTGTGTGATGCGAGTTTGAGCATATCAGTGTGAAATTCAAGTGGCAAGTTTCCAGAGGTAGTGAGATGAAGGTGTACTCTATCATTCAAGCATGTCTGCAACTGTGTGAGTGAACCATGGTGGAAATATCCATTGCATTGAGATTTTTTTCTCTTTGTACTAAATCTCTTCTATCTTCTTTGTAATTTTGTGGCAATGATCCCTTCAAGTGGTTAACCCTTATTGGATAGTGAGTCCTACTCTAGATAGTAAGTCTTGTTTTGGTAGTGATCCTTTCTGGCAGTGGGCCTTTGTATTTGGTTTTGATATTCTCTACATTGTGAGCTAATCCTCATCGTCATTTTTCCCTCATTAGGTTTTCCACGTAAATTTGGTGTTATTGTGTATGGTTTTTCTTCTTTCAATTTCTATTTTTGCACTTAATGATTAATTATATTAGTAGAGTACAAGATTTGTGAATGATAATTGATCTAACCTTTGGTGGAAGTTTTAAAGTATAAGATTCCTACAATTGATTCACCCCCACTCTCAGTTGTCTTGTTCAACATAAATATGTATTGTGGATGTTAGTAGGGTCTATTTTAGGTCCATGTCAACTTCAATAAAGTATTGCACATTTGGGTTGAGTGCAAAGATGTTTTGAATCATGACGACAAAGCTATTTTGAATTAAAATAGGGTTGCATCTAATTAGTCTAACCTAATTGATGTATGTGGATGTAATTGTGTATATATGTGAGATGCTTTTGAGTGGTAGAACATAAATGCCATATGATATGATGTGCAAGAGATCTGAAATTGTGTGAACATGAAAATTTAGATGTGTGAGATCAAAATAAGTGTAGAATTATTGTGAATATTGAGAAATTGCTAAGTTAAGCAGTGTTTTGTGTTTAGAGCTTCAAAGGAACTAAATTCAACACAAGGAAGGTGCACTTTGTATCAGTTCAAACTTTGGCTATGAAGCCATTTTTGTTTTTGTATCTATCCCTAGCTATGAGACTTATAAGGACAATGTGTCTTGGCAGTGAGCCCCTATAATATCTTATAACCAGTTATAATATATTATGAGCTAATCCTCACCGTGGTTTTTCCATCTTTGGGTTTTCCACATAAAAATCTTGGTGTTCATGGTTTATGTGATCTTGTGATTCCTTCCATGCTTTCATTTATTTCTGCAATTAGATACATTTTGTTAATTGGATGGTTTGTGAGTAATTGGTCATATAAAATACTGATTCACCCCCCTCCTCGGTATTCTAGATGTTCAACAATTCATATCAGAGCTTGGTTATTTATGAGAAAACTAACAACTTGAGGAAGATCTTGGAATTTGAACACATAGACAATAAAATGTGTCCTATTCCTTTTGAAGAAATTTCTACAATTGAATATGTAGAAGATGACTGCATGTTTGACAAAGAAGAACTTAAAGTTTCTCTTGAAGATCTTGATAGAGTTGAAGGTGAAAACAAAATCCTGAAGGAAAGCCCAGCGAAAGCAAATGAATGTATCAAAAAATTGAGAGAAAAAATCAAAAAGTTTAGAGAAAGACATAGAGAAGTCAACAAACAATTTAAGAAGGAAAATCAATATACCACCACACTAAAAGTGCAAGTAGAAGAAAATAAAAAAATTGAGGGCTATCTGAATGCATTTGTAAAAAACAAGACTGATGAATGCACAAGACTTGAACAAGAAGTAGTAACCATAAGTTCAGATCTAGAGAAAGCAAGAGCTCATGAGGACAAATTCAAAACAAGTACTACAATGCTTGATGAACTAATTATTCTACATAAATATTCTAAGGACAAAGGTAGTTTGGGACTCGAAGAAGGAGAAAGCTCAAAGGAAAATCAGACACCTAACAAGGCTGAAAATCAAAGGAAGACTCAAGGAAATGAAAAACAATTCAAAAATCAAAGAAGCAATGCTAGAAGACCTCCTATTAGGAAACCTAATGCACAAAGGTATGCATCTTTTAGTGGTATTTTCTTTCCACGCAATAAATTTGGACATAAGGCATTAGAATGTAGAAGTAAAATGAATCAAAATTTTAGATCCTTTTCTGGACAATAAAATTTTACATGCAATAAATTTGGACATAGAGCTATTGAGTGTAGAAGTTAGATGGTGAATAGATTTAATACTGGTAGAATGCTTCAATATTTCCATGGTTACTGTTATACATGCAATTGTGTATTTGAACATAAGGCTAATCAATGCAGATCAAGATTGAATAAAAGTTAGTTTGGTTAGAAAAATATTGTATGCTACAATTGTAACAAACCTGGACACATTTCAATATTTTGAAGAAGAATGGAAGGAAAACTAATCCAGGACAGAGGAATGAGATTGTAAAGAAAATTGATCCTACTGAAGTAAAGAAGGAAATGGAAAATATTTGGAGAAATAAAGAGGAACTTGAGAAAAAATATGAGTCAAATGCATCTTTACTCCCCTCTGGTATAGATAATTCCCTTGGAAAATAAACCTAGGCATGGGATTAGGGGGACCAATGGTAGAAAAATATAACAACCCCCTGGAAATATGAAGTGTCAAGGAGTGACATGAAGATATATGGTCTAAAATGGAAAGCTTAAGCTTTTGGAAAAGAAACCAGTAGAAAATATGCAAATATGGAGAAATGCAAAGCATTTTAAGGTCTTTTGGTGTATCAATGAAGTATTTACCAAATTTTTGAAATTGAAACAATAAATGTAAAAATTAGGGTAATCAAAAAGGTATAAAGTGAAAATCTAAGTCAATTCTAATCATTTTTACACATTTGGAAGAAAGTAGAGTGAATTCAATAAGAGTTGAAGGCAATTCGAAGCAAAGTGGTTCAAACCTTAATTTTTGTTGTTCGCATAAAAGGTATTTACAACTATTTGTGCTTTGTGGGTTTGGAATAGAAGTGATTTTATAAGAATTTGAGATCAATTGAAGATATAATGGCTACACTGACCGTAGTCAATATTACCAAAAGAACTAGACTTAAGTTTAGAAGATATTCATGGAAAGTCTTTGAAAATGACCCTGAAGGTGCTTTTTCAAAAAATTTGTTAGAAACCAATATTACACATGCAAACCAAAAAAGCCTTCCATAGAAGAGAAAAATAGAAAAAAGCAAGAGCTTTGCATGAAGATGTGCAAATAATATTATTCAAGAATTCAATAAATTACAATGAGATGATTTTCTTTATAAAAGCAATGTATGCATAACCCTAAAGAAAACCCTAGTGTGCACACTTAATAATTAATAAATAATTCATTATTAATGTGCCTAAGTTTAGCTTAAGTAACTAAAGTAATAAGCGACTTAATTAATTAACCAATATGATGTAATTAATTAAGTGAAATAACTTATTACTCTAACACCCCCCCTTAAGATGAACTTAGGAAGTAGCTAAAACACTAAGTAAAAGATGCATGAAAGAAAAGATGGGTCTCCGCAAGAAGGCCTGATCAGGTACCCATTTACAAATGCAATGAGTGAGAAAGAGGAGAAAACCCAGTGGGACAAAACACCCCCTCAATGAGATAACCTGCTGCAAAGAAGCACTGGAAGAACATTGTGGAGTAACACTAGAACTTAAATCCAACAAGCAAAGAAAGATACTTCTATTTACAAGAAACCAAATGAGAGTCATAGAAGGACTCAGGTGGAATCATAATAATGCAACAACAAAACTAATGCCATGGAACACTGGAAAACTCACAAACTAGAACAACCCTAGAATTTGTTAAGCAACAGTAGATGATAAAAGATGCCCCCATAAGAGGGAATGATATGATGAAAGAATCTGGAAGCGAAGAGTATCTTGATTCCGATGCCAAACTGTGACTAAAACTGATCCATAGGAGCAAGTGCCATGAAGACTCTAAAACATTAACCATAAATTTAATGGCCCTCAAACTAAGATGTGACCTGATGCGGATCAATAACCATAGGTTCTTAATCTAAAGTGTGAACCCATGTGAATCTGATATGTGTCAAGCTACAAGCAAGATGTGTCCAAAAGAAACTACAGAAACCAGATACAACCCATGTGAGTTATAGAAAAATAAAAAAAAGTTTAGCTCCTTTCGGCTTGACCCTTGGTCCACCATATGACTGCGAATGCCAAAAATACAAAAATAAATCCCGCTGCCGGGTGGGCGGTGGGTGGGTGGAGCGTAGGTGGATGAAGGCAGTGGTGCCGCCACTATAGCAGAGCTCCCGGTCGCCCAAAGAATCATGAAGAAAGAAAGAGGGGTTGGCGGGAACAAACACTGAAGGCCGAAGGGAACGCCAGTGGTTTGGCTGGTGGTGGGGAGCGATGGCCAAGAAAGGAAGACCAACAGAGAATGGATGCCGATGGGGTCAGAAAACACCAATCAATGGGGATGGAAGGAGTGGCCGGAGGGAGCTAACAGACCTAGTACAATAGTACCATTATGTGCAGAATGCACATTTTTTTTAAAAAATCAACCCCCCCAATTTATTTAAAAAACCATCAAATATGCCTAATTTAAATGTTTTTACAAATATAGCCCCATAAATAAAAAGCTAATGAATAATATGCAGATTTTATTTTTTTTAATCTGCAAAATCATACCCTGTACCTAGCAGGTCGTACGACCTATTGGGTAAAAAAAATTTGCCTCACAAACAACCAAAGCTGAAATAGGTCATATTATATGTTGATTTTTGTCTCTCAGATGCTCTAGATCTAATGGCGAGGTCTAATCTGCCTGAAAATGCACCAGAAGCTTCACAACTCCCAGATTTGGAAAATCTTCAAACCCTCATAACTTTGGCATAAAATGTCAGATTTAGGCGAAACAAAAGTCGATCCTAAATTTTTCAACAACCTTGGACTTGAAAATGAGCTCAGATTTCCTCCAACATGTGTCGAAAGTGACCATGCAAGAGAACCCAACAAAGAGACAAACTCAAGAAGATTTTGCAGCCATAGCAAGAAATAGGCTCAAGGCATGAAACCCTCAAGGGACCCCAAACTACTCTGCACTGAATCTCTCAAAAAATATGAGAAGGGGCTACATATCAAGGCTCTGATACCATGTTAGAAACCAAGATCAGGCATGCAAACTAGAAAATGCTTCCACAAAAGAGAAAAACAAAAAAAAGCAAGAGCTTTGCATGAAGATGTGCAAATAATATTATTCAGGAATTCAATAAATTACAATGAGATGATTTTCTTTATAAAAGAAATGTATGCATAACCCTAAAGGAAACCTTAGTGTGCACACTTAATAATTAATAAATAATTAATTATTAATGTTCCTAATTTTAGCTTAAGTAACTAAAGTAATAAGTGACTTAATTAATTAACCAATATGATGTAATTAATTAAGTGAAATAACTTATTACTCTAACAAATTCCTCCTAGGGTTTTACTCATTGAGGTCACAAGGGTTTACATTCATGAAAAATTGGATGAATACGATCACCAAAAGATCAAGAAGTTGATTGGAGATAATTTCTTGGTAAAACCAAAATATGCTAACCTAGTACAGAAGAAATTGGATATTTGGAACTAGTTTCCTAGCTACAATAGTAGTTTGGATGAAAAATATGTGAGGATCGCATTGAGAAAAATGCATGATAAATTTATGT